>APFE031068297.1:11552-42858 GCA_000404065.3 Pinus taeda | reverse complement strand
ATAAACAATAAAAAATAATAATAATAACATAAATAGATAAATAATTATAATAACATAAATACATTCAAACAAATAAATATAGCATGACATTATTATTAAATAAAGAAAATAAGATTAATTATATAAAGAAGGTCGGCTTATACTTAGCAACCCTCCTTCACCTTATTTATCTCTCGCTTTTCTCTTTTTTGTATATCAAGTCTTGATGATGAGTCTTGGTCTAGGCTCGAAACGTCGACAAATAATAATGAAGAACACTGTGGATTATCCGAATTCAGTTTCTCAAAAACCACCCCATAGAAACCTGCAAACTAAGGTATAATCCATCTGCTACCTGTTCAAATTTTGCTTTGTTTGTTACTGATGATGATCCCAGAACTGTGAAGGAAGCAATGGATTCAGAGGATAAAAAACTCTAGAAAGAGGCCATGGTTGATGAAATGGCATCTTTGCACAAAAATGAGGCTTGGGATCTGGTGGAGTTGCCGGTTGGAAGGAAACCCATTGGTAGCAAATGGGTGTTTAAGAAGAATACAAATGCAGAAGGGAAGGTGGAGAAATACAAAGCTCGGTTGGTAGCAAAAGGTTATTCCCAGGTGCCGGGAATTGATTTTGGTGATATTTTTTCTCTTGTTGCCAATGTACTTCTATTAGATTACTTTTATCTGTTGCTGCTGCTTTTGATTTTGAGGTAGAACAGATGGATGTGAAGACAACATTTCTTCACGGGGATTTGGAAGAGGAAATCTACATGAAGCAACCTGAAGGCTTTGCGGTGAAGGTAAGAAAGAAATGCAAGTTAAAGAAGTCTCTGTATGGGTTAAAACAGTCACCAAGGATGTGGTATCAGAATTTGATACATTTATATGGGGACTTGGCTTCACCAAAAGCAAAGCAGATCATTGTGTGTATTTTAAATTAATTGGTGCCATGTTATTTATCTGGTCTTGTATGTGGATGATATGTTGCTGGTTGGAAATGACAAAGAAATTATCCAGGATTTGAAGACCCAATTGTCCTCCAAATTCGACATGAAAAATCTCGGTGCTGCAAACTATATTTTGGGCATGGAAATTAAAAGAGATTGGGAAAAAGAGGAAGCTCTGGTTAAACCATAGGAAGTAATGTCGAGACAATATTGCAGAGGTTTAATATGCAGAATAGTAAACCGGTGAAGGTTCCTATTCCTGTAGGTGTGAGGTTATCTGCTGAACAGTGTCCCAAGACACAAGAAGAGGAAGAGGACATGTCCCGTGTTCCATATGCAAGTGCAGTCGGTAGCTTGATGTATGCAATGGTCTGTACTAGACCAGACATTGCACATGCAGTGGGAGTATTGAGCAGGTTTATGTCAAAACCAGGGAAGGAGCACTGGACAGCAGTGAAGCGGGTTTTCTGGTATTTGCGTGGCACTAGTGATTATGGTTTGTGCTACCAAGGAAGACCAGGATTGGACAGAGTGTTGGATATCCGTGGCTTTGTTGATGCAGAATGGGCTGGAGATCTGGATCAAGAAGATCTACAAGTGAGTATGTGTTTAACCTATTTGGAGGTGTAGTCAATTGGATGAGTAAGAAACAATCTGTAGTGGCACTATCAACTAGAGAGGTAGAATACATGGCAGCCACTCATGCAAACAAGGAAGCAGTTTGGTTGCAAGATTGTGTTCAAGTATGGGGTTAGTACAGGGAGCTATAAGGATAGACTGTGACAGCCAAAGTGCAATTTTTCTTGGCAAAGAACCCTGCTTATCATTCAAAGACAAAGCACATTGATGTTCAGTATCACTTTGTGAGGGATATGATAGAAGACAAAAAGGTGTTGCTGGTAAAGGTGGACACTTTGAAGAATACTGTAGATGCATTGACAAAATCTATGAGCTCTGAGAAGTTCTCTTGGTGTAGAGAAACAATGGGCATTTCAGGGCTGGAAAAATGACTAAGCTCTCCTGTGGTTCCCTGTGGAAAGAAAACAACAAGTGGGAGATTGTGGGTTGTGTTATATTCTTTCCACGACTAACCTACGTAGTGAACCGGGGGGTTAGACGGGGGGCGGAGCCCCCCCTTCATTGCGGCGATTGCGCAGTGGGGGGTTCACAGGGGGCGCCGCTGCCCCCCCTGTCCGGGGGGTTTGAGGGGGGCGGGTAACCCCCCTCTACGGGGTTCGGGGCAGCGCCCCAAGAAATTTTTTTTGGACCCTATATTAGGTTGGGCGAACCTACCTATGGTTTTGGATGTGATGGTTTTTCGGTCCATGGTATTGGATGCTTCGACATGTATAAATATGTATTGTAACATTGAAAGGAACATAATGAAAAATCAAGCTGGTAGTCTCGTTTTGAGATCCAGTGGGAAATCTCTGTGTATATGTGTTTTATGTTATGCTCTCGCATTTTTATTTTTCCTGTGATTTAGAATTCGTATGCAGGTAATTTCTGTACGGGGTTAAAACCTACATCTTGGACACTTGTGCAAAAAGGGAAAATGTTTATTCTCAACATTGATGTAACATATCTATGTTTGATATTTTATGTTAAAATGAATGGGTAAGGTATATAAGTTATAAATTAACCATATTTTTATTTATAGTTTTAACTAAAAACATAAATTTAAATTTATTTTAAAGTTTAATTGTTTTTTTCATATAATTTAAGTACTATTTATATATAATGTTAGTTATTACTATTTGACAACATCTCTTTCATATTGGGTTGTAAAGTACTCAGTTATTGTAGCTGTAATTAAAAATATATTTATAAATATTAAAATTTAAAAGATGTTTATATAGGTAGTAAGATTCATTGTGATGAGCTTCTTCTTTCGGATTCATCACATAAATAGTTTTAGCGTTGACATTTCAAATCATCAAGTGTGGTTGATCTTTATTCTTTTGTCTTCAAGACAAACCACATTTGATGGTTCAAAACACCTACACTAAAACTACTTATTTGATGGATCTCAAAGAAAAATCTGATCATAATTCAACTTTTAGAAGTCCCAATTCCAAAAAAACAAATCCCTGCATTAAATTGTAATAGAAATATAAGTTGCAAGATGCATTACATTAAATTGTAGTAAAAGACTTATTTTTGTATATGGGTAGTCAAAAAAATTTAATTATAGTTTAAGATAAATGTTATTAGATTTACATTCATCATTTTTCTTATAAAAATTTAAAATATTTTTTTGACATATTAAAAACATTAAACATAAAAACTTATAATTTTAATAAGTATTTGAGAAAATGTCAATAATATTTAATTTATTTATATGTTTTAATTATATAAATATTTAACTTATTATTCAGAAAAGTAAATAATATTGATTTTTTTTTTAATGGTGAATATTTAACTCATTATTATTTTCAAATTTCATGCAAGAAAATAAAAAAGAAAAAACAACAAAGGGATTTTTAGATCAAAGGTGAAAGGTGCTCCATCCAAAACTCGTATAGACCAGAAGAGTTGAATTCAAACAAACTATGGGATGATTTATACGAAATAGAAAGGGAAAATGGGTTGTTTTATTTCATCAATCTTTTGAAATATGATTTGTTTAAAATATTTTATATTGGATGGAGAGTAACCAACCACCTTTAATTGTGGTTTTAAGACCAATGTCGATGACTTCACATCTAATTTAATTGTACATTAAATAAAACACTTTTCATTGGTGGTGGATATGAGCTTATTTACAAGAGAAAGAATATGTTTTATAAAAACCAATTAATCAAAATTGCAAATTTTAATACAAGTATAATGTTATATTATCATGATTTATGTATGATTGTAAATTAATTATTAGGGGAATTTTGAGATTTAAAATGGTTTTTTAAGAAAATAATAGTTATGAATTTTTAAAGAAAAAAGTCAATTTTTTATTGTATTTTTTATTTGTTTCATTATAAGTTTACTTAAATATCAAGTGTAGATACTTGTTGGATGTATAATTAAATTTCACATTCAACGAGTATCCACTCTGCATATTTTTAGTTTCCCACATCGAAAAAATTGAAAATACATGAAAATTGACACACTTTTTTCATATATTTTCATTTTTTTTATGTGTCTACTCAAAATTATACAAAGTAGGTACTTGTTGGACGTGGAATTTAATTCCACATCCAACGGGTGTCTATAAGGAGATAAGCCAAAAATACAAGTTAAAAAAAAAATCTTTTTTTCTTTTCCCTCCAAAATATTTTCCCCTGGGATGACATCATCATCTTGAATCCTATTGGTGCTTTTAAAGTTAATTTTGTTACAACGTTTTTTGTGTTGAGGTCCATTTTTTACCTCAAAATTTCCTCCCTTAATAAAAAATGATATAAAAGTTTGAATATTTAAAACTAGTATAGTCATATAAATTAAATGGTTGGTAAATGTCGATAGACATCAATTCATGATAAGCATCAACAAATTTATTCCATGATACATCTCACATTGTATAGATTAAAAAAATCACAAAATATAACTAAATTTAAATTTAAATTATTATTATTATTATTTATTTTAATTTTAAATAATCCCTTATGGGGGTGCAAACCAAGGATAATACATAAGTAGTCCAGCTCATTAACCCCCCATGCAATGATGGTAATGAGGATATGTGGCAGTGGGATGACATCGGGAATTAGCCTAGATAACATTATCGAGTCAACATATGGTATATTTAGGGTAACGTAGGTCTAGTAGGATTGTGGTTTTTGTGATGAAATGAACCAAAGTGATACAGTGAGTGATTATGGCTCCTTTTATGTGCATGGACCTCTCGGTCCTCCGAGTTTTTCCTTAGTTGTATGGGTGAAGCCCTTACTGTGGCAAAAGAGTGGGTTACTCCATGGCTTCATACTTGTGACTATTGGATGCATTTTGTGGGATTCAATTTCAACTCTCTGTGGAAGCCAATGGATGGAGGAACCTCAACTGTATGCTAATCACACCACTCTCGCTGGCTGCAGAAGGGTGGTAAGTTCTTTCGATGTAGCTTTGGTGGTTTTATATAGTTTAATTGTCCATCTAGGAATTATCTACATGTCGCATCCACTTGGTGATCTGCTTTGGGATTTCTTCTGTGTGTGGGTTGGGCTTACCCATAGGCTAGTCAAGTTGGTTTAATGTGTAGGTTTTAAGGGTGTTTGTGAAGTCTATTTTTTTCTATCCTTGCTCTGTCTTTTGTGGAGAAAGATAGTATCCGGTTTTTTAATGTCATTAAACCCATTTGGAAGGGTCGATATAGGTGGTCCCTGTCTCTTAGAGGGGACTAATGGTTAGTACCCCATGCTTGGATTTACTGGGCTCAAAAAGTTTCAATTCAAGGGTAGACTTACTTTGGTCATTCATTTGGAAAGGCCTGTCGAGTTCAGGTGCTTCTCTTTGGAAAGAATCAGTCAACGTCCTCCTTCTCTCTTGGAAAAGCCCATATCAACATCATCAGACTCATGTTACGACAATGAGGATGTCCTCGCCATGGGGGTGGCCAAAGGAGTAGGTGAGAGAGGCGCCTAGGGGAGCAGCTGGAGGAGGAAGGAAATATAGACCTGGCCCAAGGAGGTTTACAAAGCCATATTGATTTTCCACCCTTGTTTGACTTAATTAAAGCCCAGATTTGGGACAAGCAAACTGACCGCAATGGCACCATCAGATTCTTCTCTAACATTTTGCATAATCAAGCCCATATCTTGGATCGTTAAGTTTCACTACATCACAATCAGCAATGATTTCATAATTGGATGGATGGTTTCGAAGGGCAGATGGCCTACATGGAATCTCATATCCATGAGGCCATTCACCTCCTAATGGAAGATGGGAATGTTGGTAATGTTGCTCACACTCAGAATGAAAACAATCTATAATGAAAAAAGTGGGATATGTTTTTGTTTTTGATAAATTTTACACATGCTAGACTTTAGATAGGAAATCCTCCAGTTTTGTGGAGATATTATCTGCTATTTGATGTATGTACTTAATGGCCAACAAATCTGGTCGGATTGAGGGCCTGCAACCATGGTAAATTCTCTTCTCGTGATGTATTATCATTTAGAATTAATAGCAAAAATTGAATTACATAACACACGCACGCGCACACACACACACACACACATAATTTTAAATCAAACTTTGTAAAATTGGGCTCTGCTAGTGTTAGAGTTTAACCTGCAAAATTTTGAATCGTACAACAACTGTTAATAGACTTTAATCTAATCTTTTACATAATATTTGATGGTGGTACATTCTGAATCACTAATTGATGGATTAGCATGAGTAGATCAGGTGGGAGGGGTGAGATCCCCTCCTATAAGGCTAGAACATTAGGTTAAAAACAAGAGAAACCCAAATGGCACTAGAACAAACAATGGGAAAGGAATTGGGACAGAACCCCTAGTGCTAGGAGCACAGTGGAAAGTATGATTAAAAGGTAGATTCCTTCCAAGAGATGAAGCAAAAATGAAATTTTTTATCCCTAATAACAAGTTAGAGCTTTATATACAATATATGAAGGATCACGTGCTTATATGTAAATTTATAGGAGTATGAATGTCCGAGAGGGATTTTGTTTGTTGGATTCATAATAAATGGTAGCTAAAGGGTCATATTGATTTGAAGTTGGGAGATCAAAGATTTTTTACGATAATATTACTAATGTAGAGAAATATCTTTGAGAACAACCCCTACTTCTTTAATAATGTAGGTATTTATATGCGCAATTGGAAAAATGTTACAATCCTTACCAAGAAAATTTTATGACTGCACCAGTATGGGTGTGTTTATTTTCTCTACCCACTAATTTCTAGGATCTAGAGATATTATAGGGTGTTGGTAACTTGATTGGAAATTTTGTGAAAATTGCATACACAACTAAATGTTGTTGTTGCACCTCTTATGAAAGAATATGTGTGTATATGAATATAACATATATGAATATGTGATAAAATGAATTTATTAAGATGAAGTATTTTGTGTCTATGATTATTGAATGAATGAATGGATGTTATATGTTAATGAATGATTTCTATATGTTTCTTTATGTACAAAACCACATATGTTTCTTTATGATTTATGTTTTTGCTAGTGTCTGTGCATGAATCTTAATGTGTTTCTTTCAACTATTTTTTAGTAGATAGATTGGGTGTTGGGGAATTAAGGGTGGTATGAAGGGGGGAGGGGCCATCAGATCTTACAACTTCATGTGGTTTACCCTATACAGTAGAGAATAAATTAGGGTTACGATAATCTTGGAACAAACCTCCCTCAATCCAAGAGAGAAACAACAAAGTCAATGTTGACTTCATTGTTTCTCTGTCAAGTCAAGGGAGGTTTGCTCCAATATTAGACTACTATATTAAATTATTCTCAAAATCAATAGGATCTCATTCAGGTATTCATGCACTCAAGTATTTTTAATTATTATTTAGCCATAAAAATGTTTGTTAATTTATTTTATTATTTTGTTGATTCTTTAATTATTTTCTAAATTAGTAGAACAACTTCTAGAGATATCAAGATGCACTTCCACCTCTAGAACCTAAGCTTCCTCCAAAGAGACCACCTAAGGAAACATCATCAATGGCCTGTATTATGATCTCGTTTGTTTGGAAAAGGCACAGGTAATTTACTATTTTGAGTTTATCTTCTATGTTTTATGTCTTTTTTGAGATATAAAGGAAGTTGAATTATTTTTCGCATGTACGTACGGTTTGTAGAGATTCCTTACCAGTTTTTCTCTCATTTATTGTTTTAGTTTCCCAGTCATTATAACTCAACATAATCCTTTGATAATTTTTTATTTTTTGTGTGACTATTTATGCAATCTTCACATAGGTGTAATGATTGAGTTTATCCCAATGAAAGCTTCAAATGATAGACATGTCCACAAGGATGTGATGGTTGACATGTTGTCGTTGCGATAAACACCTTCCAAATATTTTCCTACACTTGAATTTTGGAGCCTCCTTGTAATCTTACGATCTGTCGTTCAAAGTTGATCATAGTCACTTCATGGTTGGTTGATGTTTTTCTAAGTGTTCAAGTCTTCTTCTGAGATTCTAACTATTGAAGCCACTTGCTTACACATGATTATATTTTTTATGCATTAAAAAATGCACCTCTTTCTAGTAAGCATAGCAGTCCATGTCTATCCTTTGAAGATAGCCATTGCATAGTCTTGGAAGCAAATACCTACACAGTTCTTGGTAACAGTGATTGTGTGGTGTTTAGTGGTAGACATTACGTAGATCTCAAACATTGCACAATCCCTAATGGCAGTGCTTGCATAGTTTACAAGGACAGTGACTGCACAATCCATGTGGGCAATCAATATGCAATTTCAGTTGATAGTCTCCCTCACTCTTAGTTTCAAATGTATTGTCATCTTAGTGAGTTTCTCAACTATCATTTTTGTGGTTTTTGTTTTCATAAGTGTCACTTTCACTTTCTCAAATGTGGTTTTTTCTTGCTTTCACTTTCGCAAGTGTCACGTTTTCATATTTCTCTTTTGCATGTGTCACTTTTACTTTCTTTAGCTTTTGCAAGTGTCATTTTCACTTATTTTTATTGTCATGTTGCTTTTGATTTCTTTCACTCTTACATGTGTCGCTTTCGCCCATCTTCACTTATCTTGTTAAAACACTTTCACATACCACAAGAGACGGTTCTAGCATTCTCTTATGCATTATTTGATCCTATTTATCATAAGAATATGTGCTAGACACTTTTCCATAGCTTAGCGCACTTTCTAGTTGTAGTCGATGCTTATTTTCACACTTGTATTTTAAGTGTCGCAAACCTACGTTTCAACTGTCGCACTCAGAAATAAGTGTCACTTTACTGTCATTTCAAGGTATGCATGTTGATTCAGAGTACTATGAATTCTTTTGGCTTGCGTTTGATGGAGTACATGTGTGTGATCATTGTTTAGGGACTAATTTGCATGTTTTTTTCTCTCTTATTCCTTTAATATAACACTTAACCATTTTGGGCTTTCCCTTGTCTTTACACTTTGCATACCTAAACTCTCAGCTATTGGATGGGTGCATTGCACATTCTTAGCTAGCAAGGATGCATCCCTTACATCTTAAAACTTCACATTGCACCATCTTAAGGGCAACCTATTTCACAAACACATTATGCAATCTTGAACTACAATCCCTCAGTCTCTTCCTACTTACCCTTGAAAGTTGTTCCCAAGACTAACTCATGCTTGCATCCATTGTGCATGGCACAATTCTAGGGGACAGTGAATCCTCCTCCTAACCACTGCCAAAGAGATTTGTTTAATACTAAATATCTCTCCCCTTCATGGTGAAGTGAGCATTCTCAAGGTACAATGATCTAGCCTTCGACTGCTTACATCGGTCAACTGCGCAATCCCTTCAACAAGTAAGCCTCCTATTGAGAATTACACAGTTCTAGTGGATAGTAGTATTTCTCTAGCTCACTATAACCCTCAATTGCATAATCCTAGAGCCTGATCCTCAATCGCTATGCATTGTGAAGTTATATTAGCTAGTCTTATCTCTCCTGCTAAGTGAAACCCCTCACTTCACAATACCTTCTCTAATATTTCCTCCTACTGTATATTGCACAGCTCCAGTGAAAAATGGGGTCATCCCTTAGTCCCTATGAAGCTCAGCTGCATAATCCCAGCCTCCTCTTCCTTTAGCATTGTGCAATGTGCATCCTCATTCAAAAAGCTCATCGCCCTTGTCTCCTGGACTTTTCCACTACGAAAAACCTTGAAGAGCTTCACTTATTTTTCATTGTGTAGTTCTAGTGGACAACATGGTCGTCCCTTGGTCACTGTTATGCATAATTGCACAATTTCTAGTCTCTGTCACTCAAAACACTTGCCCATTATCTCATCATAGTCATCCTCTTGCATGAGAAAGCAAAGGTATAATAGGTGGTTTTCATAATGATGTTGGCTTGTCATGAGAGGAATTCATTTGTAGGTATTATCTTCTCAACATGGCAGGGTGATGCTTAGTGGAGGTTAGTAAGAAAGGGTTACAAGAAGGACATTTGTGGAGATAAGACACAAATATGGTACTATGCAGGACATGAAGGAATCTTGTACCAAGGAAAAGAAATGGCAATTCATGCTTACTTGGAAGGTTCCAACACTTATCTAGACCCTTTAGAGGATGAAGTTGAAGTACAAGCAAAGATCCATCATGAAGAATTTGAAGTCATAGTAGTAAAGAGAAGAGCTTGGCATTGATACAATGAAGTCTTATGTCACCATCACCAAGTCATGGCTTCTCAAAGTGTCACCACAAAAGTGATATGTGTCAATGTGTTTTCCACATCACTTGTGGAATGTAATTATGTAATTTCAAAAATATGATAATTGTAAAATGTGTGGAAGCTCAAGGGTCCCACATGGAATGTGAAACGTCACTAGAAAGTTCTAAAGTCATGAAGGAGCTCAAAGGTCACATACGAATTCAAAAATTCATAGTAGATTCTCAAGAGTCATGAGGGAGGTAAAGAGTCACATGGGAGGTCGAGAGTCACCTCATTTGGTATAAATACACCCTCATAGCTCAAGACATGGGACTGGGGACTTTTTACCTTTGCTTCTTTAGCTCTCGGAGCAATCACACTTTCACTTAATATATGAAGCTCTCAGAGTGATCACACTTTCATGCATATGTCATGAATAACTGTAAGAGTATTCTTTCATTGTTTGCAGCATATGTTTACAACTACACATACATATGAAAATGAACTATTTCGTTGGAGTTTGTACGAATCTTGTTGAATGTGTGTTGTTACATGATTTTATGATCATTTTTATCTTGTGAATGAATTTGCAGGTTAATCAACGATTCTTTCCATGCTCTTGTGTTTCTCTTTTAGGATAGCACTATTACTTTTATTCTAGAGGCTCACTCTCTTTTCCCTTTCGTGAAAGTACCTTATATACATTGAAATTGCATGCATAATATTTTGTTTTTATAATTGCAGCCAAGGAACATCCCTAAGAATAATGGTGGTCGTGCCTATTATTTGGATGGGGATCCTATTCCAAATGGTATGAGGTCTATTTGGGACTTCGTATCAAGGATACCCCCTTTGTTAACGTATTTCCAGCACTGTCAACAAGTGTTGCTAGAAGGAGGGCTAGATGAAAAGATGAGCCTGTTGAGTCTGTTTTGAATATCTCACCTTGAATGGTTCATTCCCAAATCATAATCCCAAGATTTTTTTCTAATAGAGAAAATATTACACTCCCTATGGAACTAATTTATAACTTGTATCAATTAAATTTTGATGAGGAGGGTAGAACATCCATAGTTGAGCATAAATCTCAATTCCTTAAGTTTTGTGATTTTTATGAAGTAGATTGTGGAGATGTTTCTTATAAATTATTCACCCTCACTCTTGAAGGTTAAGTTAAATTATGGTGTCATACCTTACCATCTGATTCTATTCATTAATTTGAACAATTTTTCAAGGAGATCCATTGATCCTTTAACATGTATGATGACTGAGATGTTTATAAAATGATTAATCAACTTAGAATGAAGCATGATGAATTAGTAGAGGGTTTAGCTAATGGATTGCTTCACCTATGTTATGAATTTCCTCAGGAAGATGTGGATTGGGATTTATTCAATGAAAAGTTTCAACATTTGGTTCAAATCTCCTTGAAACATTTTTGTTACAAGCCATTTTGTCACATTCAACCAAATGACCTTGAACCTGGCTTGACAATCATCCATTCACATTTTGCAATCATCCCCTACAAAGCCAAAGGCATTTCCTTTCCAAAAGCTCTAAAAATTATGCATTAATTTAGGTTCGCATCTCACCTTCCTAGTTCAGTAAGTGAAATGGCATAGGTTGCATCAAAGGGAAAGGCATTATTCAGTGCAGATTTCTTTCACTACAAGTGTGATGACCCTTGAAATGAGGAAAAAATTAAATACAATTTTAAAGCTTCCGATTTTACAGGCATCTATTGTGTAAGTTTCCATTCTCTATTAAAGATGTCCTTGAATTCCTAGAAATGAGGTCTTGTCACTTATCCCGTGGAGCTTATCCCCTTGTAAAGTGGATCCTACCCTAGTTTAATGGAACTACAACATCCTCGTTTCTCCTATAAATGCATTATCTATTATTAGGACTAGGTTGGACTTGGGAGACTCTTAGTTATGAACTCATGTTGCTCATTTGTGTCTAGAGGTCCATAATCCATCCATATGCTTGAAATATGATTGAAGGCTTACTATTGTGGCAAAGGAAGGAAAATATAGCTGGGAGAGATCTACAAGATTAAGGCCTACAAGGGTTGTAACCTTCTCCCATTTTTATTAATACAAAAATGTCTTGATTTCCTACACGTTATGTCTAATTTATGCATATTTAGAACAATGAATCCTTGAATTCTTATTTAGAGTCGTTTGTATATGCTATTTGTATATTTTGGTTCTCTTGCTTGTTTTGGATGATTTGTAGGTTTCACTTATAGAAATTGGAGTTGGAGCTAGAGTTAACAAGGCAAAAGAAG
This sequence comes from Pinus taeda, assembly GCA_000404065.3. Classification (NCBI taxonomy): domain Eukaryota; kingdom Viridiplantae; phylum Streptophyta; class Pinopsida; order Pinales; family Pinaceae; genus Pinus; species Pinus taeda. The sequence goes on along the minus strand of APFE031068297.1, from coordinate 30,346 downwards.
GAGGAAGCTTACATCGGATTACAAGTAGGTATTCCTTCCATATTTCAAACACCTCTAAGGAAAGCATTGCAATTTTGTCTTGGTTTTTTCTAGATTAAACCACTAGGTCTAGGGAGATTACTTCTATCCGTAGAAGGAATTTATCCATAAAACAACTTTGTGACTCCACTAGGGAACGAGATGTTCTTTAGTGGTTTCCTTTGTTTGGCCTTTTAGGACCTCTGGAAACAACTCTATTTGACTTGTTCCGGTAGTTATTGGACCTAGGAAAGCATAATTTCAAGCTTGGTTAGGGTTAGTTTTGTGTGTTTTAAGCAAATTTTCCCCATCGCACTTTCTATTCTAAGACAGAAAAAGCCAATGCACTTGTTGATGGGCCTCTAAATTAGGCATAAATTAAGGCCCATATGACCATCCTTCAACACATTAAACCTCTCTTTTTGCATTAGATGACATATTTTTAACTCTAATATTTTCATTAGGAAGATTTGTAGATAATTGTGTATTTGTGACTAATATTATTTATTTTTGTAGAATATTATGAGAATATTGGTCAGATTATGAAGATTTGGATGAGAATATAATCTAGGGACTTGCTCCCTACTACAAGAGGATCAAGGTTGGATAATAAATGAACAAGATATTATGAAATTATTGCACAAATTACGGAGCTCTAGCGATTGAGAAAATCTAGGAATGTGTTCCCTACCATTTAATGCAAATTCCTAGTGTTGGGAACTAAATCCACTATTTGAGGGGTTTTGGAGGGGAAATATTCATCCTTTTAAGGATAATTCTTCCCCATAATTTTTTATAAGTACCAATTTGAATCGGCTTCCAGGGGCATGTATTTCTTAGTGTTCTTGTGGAGAAAGCTTGTTATTTAGCAACTCCACTTTCATTTCTAGCAGGGATGTGCTTGGATTAATTCAAATAATAAAGTTTGGTGCCATTTTTAGTTTCTAAAGATTGGTTTCTTTCATAGGAATCTAATTTTCCTTGGGCTTGACCATCCCAGGAGCCTCATATCCGTCTTTTACATTTTCTTTATTTCCTTTGAATGTCTTTTTCACTTGCATCTTTGATTTCTGCATTTACTATTCATGCTTCTTTTATTGTAGGTTACATTGGTTAAATGATTCAAGTGATTTGTTTTGTAGGTTATTTATAGATTCACAAGAATTATGCATCCTTATAATATCTTTGAAAATTCATATTCATCATTGAGCTACTTGGATTGGTTTACTAGTTCACAAATCTAGAATTTTTGGAAGTCCTTTGTAACAAAATAGTAGTAATTTTCTACTATTTTTTAGAACCTGTTAATGAGATTCATTTGAGTTTATTCCACTTGAATTGGGTCATAAAAAAATTAATTTTAATAACAAAATTTACCTCATATCATTTTCACTGATTAGGTTAGGAATTTGGTAGGTTAACTAGCTCACTAGTTCTTGAATTTTCAGTTTTTAGAGCAGTAACTTTCTGCTATTTTTTAGCACGTGTTAACATGGGTATTTTGGAGTGATTCCACTCGGAATGGAGTCCTAATAAATCCTAATTAATAAATAAAAAAAAGTCCCATCCCATTTTCATTTTATTGACTTGGGCATTCAACAAATTATCTCCTCCTATAGCAAACCAAGGCCTCGTGTAACACCTCCTGTAGCACGTGTAAACTTGACTAGATTTGCTCCAAAAGCTTGGTTTTTGTCTCTTAGGATTGAATCATGACCCATAGGCTCTGAATCCTTGATTGAGGAACACCAAATACAACTCTAGACCCGCCTTTCCTTCACTTCAAGTGCAAATACGCAATCAGAATTAGAAGACAAATTCCCACATTTGAATAACAATGAATGTTTTCTTATGAAATGTACATGGATTTTGTTACTAAAGCTAAGTTTCCTTGAACATAGTGATAAAAGGGGTGATTCATCAATGTAAAGTAGATTAGACTTTATCCTTGAATTCATGCTTCTTTAAGGTTTCAGTTATAAGCATTATTGTTGAAAAGATCAAATTTCCTTTTTCAAAACAACATTCCACATTCTGCAATTAGAGTATTAATTTACACTATACAAGTAGACTAGTGTTTCCATATTTGGAATTAGGTTAGAATTTGATTTCATGATATTCACTTCATTGCAAGAGATCAACAAAAGAAGGACACATTGCATGCTGCACATATAGTGCCGACACCTATTAAGTTTGTGTAAACCCCAGGTTGATAATTTAAGTTGGTAGCCTTGGGAGTTGCAACATTCTTGTTGCAATATTGGGGCTCATCACTTGTCTCTCTTTGTATGTGTGATGATCCGCACTGGTTTCTATATATCACCTACGATGATCTTGTAAATGCAAAAAAAAATCATTTCCTTGCCTTGCCTTGAATTATGTTTGGTTGACAGTGTCTTCCTAAGTCTCTGGTCTGTGCAAGGTCTCTATAAATTCGTCAATTTGTTTGAATTGAGTGTGATTGCCTTTTTTATGAGCTTGTTTCTTTTTGTTTCCTCTTGGCAATTAGGGTTTCTAATAATTTGGATTGGTTATTGATTTTTTAAAAGGCGTTCATGTTATAGTTCTGATATGTGTGAATGCTTTTTATTCAATAATCTAGTCATATTTCATTTTTTGTTGCATTGAAAATTGAAAAGGAAAAGAAAAGATTTTTTTTTCTTATGCATTAGGGCTTTTAATTTGTGGAATTGGAAGTGTCTTTGAAGGTCTTGTTTGGGAATTTGTTTTCTGCATTGATTGAATTGAAACTCTTTCCCTTCTTTAGTTAGATCTTCATTGAATGAAAAGAGTTGAATTTATCATGCTAGCTGCATTTTAGGTGTTCAGATGAATTCGTTTCAAGCCTTGAAACTGAAACCTTAATTAAGATCAACATTAAAATTTATCAATTAACCTACGGACCATTTGAAACATTAAAGATAGATTTAGTGGTCTAGGCTAAAAGACATGTTCTGGTGTCTCTAAACATAGGAGTTGTCGTTACTTGTTAGCGTTACATTCTGTGGATGGTTGGTTTTCCATGTACATTGGAGTATATCATAATATTATTCCATGTACCTTTGGGTATATAGGAGGGCACTCTACATACAATAATTATATCAGAATTCCCCCATCATATGACTATGCATTTGACAACAATACTATGAACTACGCTTCCATGTACCTCTGGGTATATTTTGGAAGTCCCCATTAGGTTGCAAACCTGCCATAGGTAACTGAGTTAGCCACACTGTTATCTGTGATTTCCTGAACACGACATTCAGGGAGATTTCCTGCATGTACTTAATTATATATTATAGTTCACAGTGGCTTAGTAATCATTTTATGCCTACTTACCCTTTTTTATTTTTTATTTGTGTTTTTACTTTTCAAAATCAATTAATTAACTCACTTTTACTCCTTAGTAGACCTTAGGTTGAATCTAATGGAAACATTTCTTGATTCTACCTGTCAAGTAAACCCCTCTGATGGGAATCTTGGCCCTTTTCCCTCTTTCGGAAATATTGGTGCTCCTTATATGGCTACATTGTCCCTTCTTGAATTTACCATAGGTTTACCAATTTGGTTGTTTGCAACCTCTTTGGTTCCAAATTTCTAAACTGCTTCACAACCAAGTCCTCCACCTAAACAAGATGAACCTCAAGTTGATCCTCAACTTAACCCTTTTCCTTCTTCACATGTTGTTCTCCATCCCTTTCTTCTTCCTTGACTGGTGAAAGTCTTAATACTAGTAACTAGGGCGTCAATAAGAAGAAGAAAGGGAAGAAGAAGAAGAAGCCAAATAAGCACGGAGGAAAACCATTGCTATGAATGTAATTAATGTTGAGAAACCTTCCAACAAACCCCGTAAAGTTAAATTTGCTTGCAATCTTTGTAAGGGTGATCACCTTCTTAGAGATTTCTTTGGTATTCCAAAAGAATTATAAGTGTGGTCCACAAGCTCCCACCATCCCTTATCATCAACATCTAGAGATCATGTTGGTGACAAACAATCAACTAGTGATAATAAGGTTCACGGTAAAAAGGGTAAAATTAAGTTTCACTATATGTTGTGTGAAGGGAATAATCCAAATAACCTCTTCCTTTATATGGATGAAGCATCCAAAGTGTTGGAAAACCTTACTACTTCTCAGCAACAACTTCCAATTGCCTATTGAAAGATTTCCCCCATTCCTCCACTAGTTGATTAAGTGATTGACCCAATTACAGTTAACCCCACTCTCTCTGAACATGAATCCAATGAGTCCATTTCTAACCAACCATTGGTTGAGAAAGTGTTTGACCTGATTCCACTGTCATTTGATACCACTCCCCCCTTAGAGAGTGATGTTCATACCACTCAAGTTCTTCTAGTTTCTTTAGATTTTACAGAACAAGGGGAAATATCTCCCATTCTTACAGAACCCCCTCCAAGTAATCAGATTGTTTCTTTTGATTGGAATCAATTCACAGAACCTCATCTCCCTTCTTAGATTCACTTCTAAATCATGGTTAATTCTTTTGATAAAGACATTTATCACACGGTTATAGATGAGGTAGATTTTGTTAGCAATATATCCTCAATTTCTTGGCAAGCTTTGGGTTCCCCTGAACTTGTGTCTGTTATCCAAAATATGTTAACTTTTAATAGAAGAACCAAAAAACCTTTAGGGATCCTTCCTCAACTTCCTATTACCTTGGAAGGAAAAAGTGTTTGTGATGATGTTATGGTAGTCCTAGGCCCATTGGATTTCAATTTACTCCTTGGGCATGACTATGTTTATGCCATGAACATTGTCATCTCCACACTCTTTCGAGTAATGTATTTCCTGCATGATGGAAAAATTGTGACTATTAGATATCATTTTGGGATTCAACTGCGTTAAGTAAGTCATTCAAACGTATGACCATTTCCATGAGAGGTAGTCGTAACTGACTAATTTCTCATGATTTTTGAATAGTTCACTTAGCACTCATTGCATCGGTTGATGCTCACAGGGGTGAAGAAGTGGGATTGAAACTAGTGAAATGTGGAGAACGAATCACATAGCATCAATCATCACTTCCGGGGCTTGCACCCGGTAACCAGGACTTCCCCAGGAGGTCACCCATCCCAGAACTCCTCTGGCTCAAGCGCGCTTAACTGTGGAGTTTTTCCCCACAATCAAGCCCACTTAGCTTGCTACCCCATTTGCAAAACCTTAGCAAGTATTGTGCCTCATGAACCATTCAAGTAGAGATCCCTTGACTCCTTTTGAATTTAAGTATGGGGGATTACGCAGTGCATTATATTAGATATCATTTTGGGATTCAACTGCGTTAAGTAAGTCATTCACGTATGACCATTTCCATGAGAGGTAGTCGTAACTGACTAATTTCTCATGATTTTTGAATAGTTCACTTAGCACTCATTGCATCGCGTGATGCTCACAGGGGTGAAGAAGTGGGATTGAAACTAGTGAAATGTGGAGAACGAATCACATAGCATCAATCATCACTTCCGGGGCTTGCACCCGGTAACCAGGACTTCCCGGGAGGTCACCCATCCCAGATCTCCTCTGGCTCAAGCGCGCTTAACTGTGGAGTTTTCCCCACAATCAAGCCCACTTAGCTTGCTACCCCATTTGCAAAACCTTAGCAAGTATTGTGCCTAATGAACCATTCAAGTAGAGATCCCTTGACTCTTTTCGAATTTAAGTATGGGGGATTACGCAGTGCATTATATTAGATATCATTTTGGGATTCAACTGCGTTAAGTAAGTCATTCAAACGTATGACCATTTCCATGAGAGGTAGTCGTAACTATTCAAGTAGTATTTCCCCTTTCATGGGTTAAATATGTGGAAACCAATACCATGCCTCCACCTATCGATGAAGAAGATACTTTAATTGTTTACTCAACTTCTTTTGACCTCGATCTAGTAGGTGATATAGTGAATCATTCACTGGGGGAATTGAAGTTTTATCTTTCCATTGGATCCTTTGATACATATCTCTTCTAGAGCATTGTTCTTCCATTTGATGAGAACCTCTTAGAAGCCATGGCCTTCTAGGGGCCATTGGATCAAGGTACCAAACTATGAGCATAGTTAATTTTCTTTTGTCTAGCTTGTTAAAAAATGAAACAAGGTGCTATGAGAAAAGTTCCCTTTCTTGTGTCAAGCTCGTTAAAAATGAAACGAAGTGTCATGAGCATAGTTATTTTACTATGTTAAGCTTGTTAAAAAATTAAATAGGTCACCTCGAGCATGGTTTCTCCTATGTTTCAAACTCACATAAACATGAAACAACCCTATGAACATAATTCTTTTTCTGTGATAGCTTCATTTCATCCTCACATGATCCTCTTCCTTTCTTCCTGGTGAACATATTTCTATCAGTCACTAGTAGCCTATCTAAGTCCATGAGAAGAGCTGGTAGACAAAATGAAGCTAGGGAGGCATGCCTCTACCATTATGCTAAGGGAAATGTATTTATCTGAATCACAATTTTTCTTTGTTTCAAGCTTGTGTAAAAAAGAAGCCACTCTCATGCATAGTTTTTATTTGTTTCAAGCTTGCGTAAAAATGAAACCACACACACTGTCAAGCATAATTTTTCCTTTATTTCAAGATTGTATAAAAATGAAACCTATTCTTATGACTGCCATTTTTTATCAGCTTGTTTCTGCAAGATGATCCTTGGTTTTAGCCAATCCCCTCTGTCAGCAAAAAATGTAGAATCCTTCCCATCATGAGCCTGACTTGCTTCTTGATATTGTCTTGAAGTTGTTTTTCTTTTAGATGACATTTTATTTCCATGAGTGTACTCTCTGTCCCACAGGTACAACAATTGTTGAGCATCTCTCTAGCAGTTACATTAACATGGCATCCAAGAGAGTTGCATCAAAGGAAACCGATGAGAGTAATACTAGGGAAGAAGTTGAGTAGATATCAATAGATTTTACAGTATATGAAGATACTCAGTTGTTCATTGAGGAGGGTACAACACTAAAATGGTAGAAGATCAAAGGCACTTTTACAGAGGATTTTAAGGTAGACTTAGAGGACTGGAAGGTTTATCTTAGCATCTAGCGGTTAGGGTTATACAAGGTTGCATGCAGGTACACCACCTTCCCATGTGCGGACATCATTAGCTGGATTGTCTCACACACGAATGAACAAACTATCACATTGAGCAGTGTCAACGGGAGAGATATTTCCACCTTCAAGGTAGAGAAATGTCAGTCATTGTGTCACTTACCCAACCTGGTGAAGTGCATGGGCTCACTCTTCTATGCCACCCATAGCTATGTGAACGCAAGAGATATCATCAAGCGTTGGGTGAAAGAGTTGTCGAATTTTAGACAAACACCTACCCACTTTTACAAGGTGAAGTCCTTAGGAAGGCTTACCAGTTCTTGATCATGTTTTCCTGCATAGTATATGGTCAAGAGAAATCAGAAAACTTTCGTAAAGGGTGGGTGGCCTTACTGGACGAATAAGTGAATGATGGGAGGCCATTCAACCGGTTGGATTTGTTGTATCATAAGTCGAAGACCCATGTGTTTAAGGCTCAGAGTCCACCCAATCATGAACAAGAAAGGTTTTACATGTCCACATACTTATTGGATGCAATGTGTGCCCACCAGCAGTTCCCTGGCATGAGCTAGACATGGACACCAAAAGAGATTGTCATCAAAATCTATTGCAAATTGCTTTCTGAATGTAGTTGTCGAGGAGTGATGGAAAGGCTAATTGACCATTTTATCATTTTGTTGTACAAGCTTATCTTTGAGCATAATACACTTTCATGCCTCGAGAAGAAATGGAGGCGATAGTAAACATTGCATATTGGTATGCCTCATAAGGTGGCACCTTCATCAGAGTGTTTACTGGAGAGAAGCCTCCACATATTCTACTAAGGTATGCCACTGACAAAATAATCACGCAATAAGTCTTATACTACCTTTCTACAAGATTGTGAGTAGGACTGCATAGGAAGAAGAAAGAACCATGGCCTACTCTTCCTTTGCGTATCAGGTTATATGAAATTAAGAGCTTGAAAGATGCATATTTTGAGGGTAAGGACATAGTGAAATTCGAGTTTGACACTAACGAATTTAATTTGTATGATCCCCACGATATTTCCAAGGACTGCAAGAGTGTACTTTCCATGGATCCAAGGTACATTTATTGGCTAGAGGAGGAACCTTGGAGGTACTGCTACAATGCCTCCTAACTCAATGAGTCAGTTAGTGTAGTGAGAGCTTGGAAGGCTTCTCTATAGACAACAATGACTTCAGAAGCAAAAAAAACAACAGCATAAGGCAACAATCCAATGAAGGAGAAAGGAAAGAGAAAGTTTGTTGAGAACCTAGAGGGAGAGAAAAGCTTCAAGATGAAGGCAGATCCTATCGGGGAGAAGGAAACTTTGGCAGTAGAAGCAAAGAGGGAGCAGCAGATGAAGGGACCAAAGTGAAGGAAGAGAGAAAAGCAGAGGTTGCAAGAAGCAGAATTGAACTTGTAAGAGATAGAGAAGAAGTTGAAGGAAGAACAAGAGTTGAGGAGGAGAGAGAGAGAAGAGAAGCAGAAGCAGTGATCCAAATAGCAAATGGAATCAACCCATGGTATTCATTCGCCCATGTTATTCATCCAACCATGGTATTCATTCACCCATGGTATTGTGGAATCCACCCATGGAATTTACCCGTGGTATTGTAACTGACAAAAGGCTATAAGTAACAAGTTTCATTTTGTAAAAGGATAGATTGTCCACCATAATGTATCTTTTACAGTTATTCTATATTTTAATAAATAAAAATTGTGGTTTTTTTTACTCAGCGTTCTCCACTTTTCTTCTGGAATTTCAATTTTTCATATCTTGGGAACCTCGCCCCCCCAAAGATCCATTTCAATTTTTTAGATCTTGGGGGCCTCCCCCAAAGATCTGGATCAATAGTATCAGATTTAGGTTATGACTCTATGGGAATGAGGGTTTGACCAATATTTCAGTTTCAATTTTTTTCAGCAATCTTCAACAAAATTCATGCACATGCTATGACCTCCACAGAGCACTTTCTTGGGCAAAGTGGGAAGACTTTTTCTTTTTTCATTTTTTGTAGGAATTTTTTGGGCGGCAAGTTTGTAGATCAGATATGAAAATTTTCATGCATAATTTACAAAAATAAATAACATATCTAGAATCCTTGTGAAAAAATACCAAAATTCAAAAAAATTTGGCTGAATCAGAGTTCAAATGAGGGATATCCCTGATTTAAAATCATGTGTTACAAAACTTTTTCTGACGACAAATCGTGGATGACGACTCTCCTCTTGTTTTTTGTAATTTTTGTGCATAATTTCAGAACATTTATTACAGATCTGAGTTCCTCTTGAAAATTGCCCAATTTCAAAAAAAAATGGTCAAACAGAGTTCGGATGAGGGAGATATTGTTGATTTAAAACCAAACTTATTTTTAGAACTTTTATGACGGTGAGATAGTTCTAGCGCGAATCTGAGTTTCTAGATTGTTTGGATAGGGATTTCAAACACATGGGAAGATGCAGAATGGTCATTATGTTTCCAAAAATAGGTTATAATAAAGATTCAGAGTTAGATTGACCGAGTTATGTCCATTTTAAATTTGGAGCAGCATTCGGAGCAGGTTCCCTTTGGAGATGTGCCCTCCCACCCCATTTTAATAGGCACCTGCTTCACATTCATTAGTTTTAGCATAGAAACATCCGGCTTGGGTTCTTTGGAGACGTGCCCTCCCACCCCAGGCTATGTAGGCACCTTCTACTTCATCAACAATCAACATCACGATTATGGGCCAACCGCAAAAAATCCTTGTCATCGAAGTCCATTTGTGAGGCCGCACACTGTTAGTGTCATAGTTGGTCACAAGCATTACAGGGTATCTCTAACCTCGAATCTTCATTTGTCATGGTTATGGGTCATCAACAAACCACACTTCATCAAAGTCCATTTTCTAGGCCGCACATTGTCAGTATCACAGTTGGTCACAAGCATTACAAGGTATCTTTATCCTCGGATCTTCGTTCATCATGGTCATGGGTCATCCACAAACCCATACTTCATTGAAGTCCATTTTCTAGGCCATACACTTTCAGTATCACAGTTAGTCACAAGCATTATAGGATATATCTATCCTCGGATCTTCGTTCATCATGGTTATGGGTTAGCCACTTAAAACCCTTCTCTTCAGTGGCTCTTCATATTCAACAAAGGCTTCGCAAGAGGGAACTTCACACAATGGGGAACATTGCTTCTTAAGGAGGGAGGAATGATCCAAATAAAAAATGGCATCAACCCATGGTATTCATCCACCCATGGAATTTACACGTGGTATTGTAACCGACAAAAGGATATAAGTAACAAGTCACATTTTGTAAACGACATATTGTCCACCACAATGTAGCTTTTACAGTTATTCTATATTTTAATAAAAAAAAGTTGTGGTTTTGTTTACTGGATGTTCTCCACTTTTCTTCTGGCATTTCAATTTTTCATATCTTGGGGGCCCCCCCGAAGATCCATTTCAATTTTTTATATCTTTGGGGCCTCCCCCCAATATCTGGATCAAGTAGGGAGAAGAAAAATGCAAGGCATAATGATAGAGGAAACAACGCTAATACAGGTTGATGAGCCGAAACATCCAGCAACTAAGGAAAAGGGTAAATAGATGTAGGATCAGGAGCTTTCTCATCAGATTGAGAAATTCATTGAAGTGACAGAAATGGAGTTGGAACAGGAGCCACAAACTGAAGACACTGGCTTTATGCCGAGAGCACCACAGGTCATCTCTTAGTCTCCACCACATACAGTGTCAAAAGTAGTCTCTAGTGAGCAAGGAGATGTTGTTCTCCTTAATGATGATCCTGTCATGGATGTGTACAATCTATCATTTGACAATTTGCAAAAGAATATTGTACAAGAGTGGAGGAAGAACTTTCTCAATGATCGTGCATCACCTACATTCATTGAGGAAAGGGTGATATTGTCGGACACCAGGAAGCATCCAACTGCGATTGCCCAATCCATCTTGGCCTATGCAGGAGATACAAGCTCAACCTAAGGACTGAGAATGAGTAAACTAGCAAAGAAATTGTAGGCTACCAGGAAAGAGGCAGAACAACTCTGAGCATCAGCACAAAATAAAATTTTCGCATTGGGGGAGATGAGGACAATGATACTTGCTAAAGTATCAACACTTGCCGATACCATGTGGAACCCCTATGACGGATTTTCCACTGTGCATAAATAATTTTTCCATGTGCATGGCCGACAGCAGTGGAGAAAAGAAAATTTTCAAACTCTCAAGAACATACATGCTGCCATTGCCCATGTACAAGAGTGGACAATGCGGTACAAAGGGGCTTCGCTTGACTTAGTGAAGAAGATGAAGCCACAAGCAGAGCTAGAGAAAGTGAAGGTTCGAATGTTGATCCAGAATTACGAATATCTCGCCTCGTTCATTCGCAACATACATGCCTCACATGCACAGTTGTACAATAGTTTGGATGTCATGGGGAGAAAGTATAAGATCCCATAAATCGGTTCCCTCATCGATGGTAAACCCAAGAGCAAAATTCGGCTAGAGATCGATGAGTACATGGAAGAGATAAGAAGAGAGGCCACCACTGAAGACTTGAAGTTGAATGCATGTCGAGAAATGGCAACAAGAAATTCTAGTTTAATTTGTCCTTGAATTAAACTGAGAATTAAAATCGAATGCTATTCTCCTAGCAACTTGTAAATAGTTAATTAAGTTTAATTAACTTAATTAGCTTAGGACTTTCGAGTTGGAAGTCTTTCTGCAGTCATGTATATGTTCTCCCTAGGTTTTAGGGGTCCAATATGAGTTTAAATTGAGTTGGAAATTAGATCACTCAACTTTATTGAGTTAAGTTAAGTTAAATTAGTTCTAAATTATTTCTAGAACTAATAGAAGACTAACAGTTGGTGCACTAATGCATCCACTACTGCTACTCTAGTTAATTGAAGATTCCCTCATGAGAAATTCATGCATGTTAGTTTAGAGAAAGACCCAGTCGAGACTAGAGTGCAGTGATAGTGTACTATCAATGGTATTATTTACTAGAGTGTAAATATCATGCATGCATCGAAGATTGATCCTATGTTCAGATTGCGTAGTTTTGGAAGCATGAATTTCCTTTAAATATGGGAGATTCATCCTAGGAATTACGCAATATATTAGGGGCTTGGAGAGTTGTTGAACATGATAAGGATTTGGCAAGAGCCATCTTGTGAGTTGGGGGAGTTGAGCATACTTGTGCGGAATTGTTCTAGCGAGAACAAGCTTTGTATCTGTTAGTGTCGGTATCTTCATCCCTCCATCAGTGATCAAATTTCTCTTTTTGCAAGCGTTTTAGGTGTCCCATCTGATCAGCTGCATTCCATTAGGTCATGGATCAATTGATGGTAGTGGTACATTGTCAATTTCCCTCATGTCATTTACCTACTAACCTATTTTCACATGTTCAGGTCATTTACAATCATTTTTTTTGTCATTACATTGCAAAAAATCATTTTTAGGGTTTTAGGTCTCATTAGGTCTAGGGTTTGTCGCCATGATCAGAAAAAAGCTCAATAAAGTGTTATCAGGCACATGAGGAGGTCTAATAAGTTCACAAAATCAAAATTTCAATGATGATATGCACAATAAATTATTTGTACCTCAAAACTCTGTTTTGAGGTGAAAACAGAGTTTTTATTTCTATGTACAAACATTTTATGTAATTTCAATATTTTCTATATGTAATAAGTTCAAAGCTGCTGCCCTTGCTCACCTTGCCAACTCCAGCCATTGCAGACAAAAACACAGGCATCAATGCATCAGTTTACCAAATGATTAAGAAAATTTAATTTCAATGGAAAAAACAGAGCTCAAGACCAAAAGTGACTTTGACATTAGAAAACTGGGTTTGAGATAAGTGAAAATTAAAGTTCATCCATATTTAAAGTGAAAGGGCTCCTATTTATCATTTCATTGAGCAAAAATCCTTTGGAGAGCCAAAAATCGCGATTTGGAGCCAAGGAGACAAAAAACCCTGTTTTTCAAGCAACTTGGCCTGGCATTGCGCATCAGAGGTAGTGCGTTGTGCATCAGGCTGGCGTTGCGCATCAGAGGCTTTCCTGCAGTGTTATTTTGAATGGGCGCATCAGGAAGGTGCTGCACATTGGGCCTAGTGCACTGCGCATCAGTCCAGATCTCTATCCTCGGATCTTCGTTCATCATGGTTATGGGTCATCCACAAACCCACACTTCATTGAAGTCCATTTTCTAGGCCATACACTTTCAGTATCACAGTTAGTCACAAGCATTATTGGGTATATCTATCCTCGTATCTTTGTTCATCATGGTTATGGGTTAGCCACATAAAACCCTTCTCTTCAGTGGCTCTTCATATTCAACAAAGGCTTCGCAAGAGGGAACTTCACACAATGGGGAACATTGCTTCTTAAGGAGGGAGGAATGATCCAAATAAAAAATGGCATCAACCCATGGTATTCATCCACCTATGGTATTCATTCACCCATGGAATTTACCCATGATATTGTAACCGACAAAAGGATATAAGTAACAAGTCACATTTTGTAAACGACATATTGTCCACCACAATGTAGCTTTTACAGTTATTCTATATTTTAATATAAAAAAATTGTGGTTTTGTTTACTGGGTGTTCTCCACTTTTCTTCTGGCATTTAAATTTTTCATATCTTGGGGGCCTCCCCCTCCCCAAGATGCATTTCAATTTTTTATATCTTTGGGGCCTCCCCCCAAGATCTGGATCAAGTAGGGAGAAGAAAAATGCAAGGCATAATGATAGAGGAAACAACACTAATATAGGTTGATGAGTTGGAACATCCAGCAACTAAGGAAGAGGGTGAATAGATGTAGGATTGGGAGCTTTCTCATCAAATTGAGAAATTCATTGGAGTGACAGAAATGGAGTTGGAACAGGAGCCACAAAATGAAGACACTGGCTTTATGCCGAGAGCACCACAGGTCATCTCTCAGTCTCCACCACGTACAATGTTAGAAGTAGTCTCTAGTGAGCAAGGAGATGCTGTTCTCCTTGATGATGATCCTGTCATGGATGTGTACAATCTATCATTTGACAATTTGCAGAAGAAGATTGTACAGGAGTGGAGGAAGAACTTTCTCAATGATCGTGCATCACCTGCATTCATTGATGAAAGGGTGATAGTGTCGGACACCAGGAAGCATCCAACTGCCATTGCCCAATCCATCTTGGCCTATGCAGGAGATACAAGCTCAACCTAAGGACCGAGAATGAGTAAATTGGCAAAGAAATTGTAGGCTACCAGGAAAGAGGTAGAACAACTCTGAGCATCAGCACAAAATAAAATTTTCAGATTCGGGGAGATGAGGACAATGATACTTTCTAAAGTATCAAAACTTGCCGATACCATGTGGAACCTGTATGACGGATTTGTCACTGTGCATAAATAAGTTGTCCATGTGCATGGCCTACAACAGTGGAGCAAAGAAAATTTTCAAACTGTCAAGAACATACATGCTGCCATTGCCCATGTACAAGAGTGGACAATGCGGTACAAAGAGGATTCACTTGACTTAGTGAAGAAGATGAAGCCACAAGCAGAGTTGGAGAAAGTGAAGGTTTGAATGTTGATCCAGAATTACAAATATCTCGCCCCGTTCATTCGCAACATACATGCCTCATATGCGCGGTTGTACAATAGTTTGGATGTCATGGGGAGAAAGTATAAGATCCCATAAATCGGTTCCCTCATCGATGGTAAACCCAAGAGCAAAATTCGGCTAGAGATCGATGAGTACATGGAGGAGATAAGAAGAGAGGCCACCAAGGAAGACTTGAAGTTGAATGCATGTTGAGAAATGGCAACAAGAAATTCCAGTTTAATTTTTCCTTGAATTAAACTGAGAATTAAAATCGAATTCTATTCTCATAGCAACTTGTAAATAGTTAATTAAGTTTAATTAACTTAATTAGCTTAGGAATTCGAGTTGGAAGTATTTCTGCAGTCATGTATATGTTCTCCCTAAGTTTTAGGGGTCCAGTATGAGTTTAAATTGAGTTGGAAATTAGATCACTCAACTTTATTGAGTTAAGTTAAGTTAAATTAGTTCTAAATTATTTCTAGAACTAATAGAAGACTAACAGTTGGTGCACTAATGCATCCACTACTGCTACTCCAGTTAATTGAAGATTCCCTCATGAGAAAGTCATGCATGTCAGTTTAGAGAAAGACCCAGTTGAGACTAGAGTGCAGTGATAGTGTACTATCAGTGTTATTATTTACTGGAGTGTAAATATCATGCATGCATCGAAGATTGATCCTATGTTCAGATTGCGTAGTTTTGGAAGCATGAATTCCCTTTAAATACGATTGATTCATCCTAGGAATTACGCAATATATTATGGGCTTGGAGAGTTGCTGAATATGATAAGGATTTGGCAAGAGCTAGCTTGTGAGCTGGGGGAGTTGAGCATACTTGTGCGGAATTGTTCTAGCGAGAACAAGCTTTGTATCTGTTAGTGTCGGTATCTTCATCCCGCCATCAGTGATCAAATTTCTCTTTTTGCAAGAATTTTAGGTGTCCCATCTGATCAGCTGCATTCCATTAGGTCATGGATTAACTGATGGTAGTGGTTCACAGTCAATTTCCCTCATGTCATTTACCTACTGGCCTATTTTCACATGTTTAGGTCATTTACAATCATTTTTTTTGTCATTACATTGCAAAAAATCATTTTTAGGGTTTTAGGTCTCATTAGGTCTAGGGTTTGTCGCCATGATCAGCAAAAAGCTCAATAAAGCGTTAGCAGGCACATGAGGAGGTCCAATAAGTTCACAAAATCAAAATTTCAGTAATGATATGCACAATAAATTATTTTTACCTCAAAACTCTATTTTGAGGTGAAAACGGAGTTTTTATTTCTATGTACAAACATTTTATGTAATTTCAATATCTTCTATATGTAATAAGTTCAAAGCTATTGCCCTTGCTCACCTTTCCAACTGCAGCCATTGCAAACAAAAACACAAGCATCAATGCATCATTTTACCAAATGATTAAGAAAAGTCAATTTCAAAGGAAAAAACAGAGCTCAAGACCAAAAGTGACTTTGACATTAGAAAAGTGGGTTTGAGATAAGTGAAAATTAAAGTTCATCCATATTTAAAGTGAAAGGGGTCCTATTTATCATTTCATTGATCAAAAATCCTTTGGAGAGCCAAAAATCACGATTTGGAACCAAGGAGACAAAAAACCCTGTTTTTCAAGAAACTTGGCCTGACGCTGCGCATCAGAGGTAGTGCGTTATGCATCAAACTAGCGTTGTGCATCGGAGGCTTTCCTGCAGTGTTATTTTGAATGGGCACATCAGGAGGGTGCTGCGCATTGGGCCCAATGTGCTGCGCATCAGTCCAGATCTTCCTAGATCATTCCAATTCGTGCAATAACCCTCAAAATTGTTGCATCTTCATGCTACAAGTAAGTTAACATCATCCCAAAGCTGAATTTGAGGTCACACTTGTGTTCTTCATAAATCTTGCATGTGGAAAATGAAACCCTAGCTTGTCATCACTGTTTTCCCATTTCATTGTGCAATTTTCATTCCATCATCACCAAAAACATTATTAAACCCTTTTCACTCTGTTATTACCCTAAAACACTCCATTTATCCCATTTTTCCATGTCCCACTCCCCTAAAGCAGCTAATTCCCTCATCAAACCCTAAATCCCTCACTAAACCCTACTTTCCCAAAACTAATCCCCTCATTCCCCAATTCCATTTCCCAAGAGTAAAATCTCTTCATACTCATCACCATTGTATTCCTTCATTACCATTTTTCACCATACCTTCATCACATCATCTTCCTAAGACAAAACTAAGCATCATGGCAAGAAAGAGTGACTCAAGCTATGAAGAAGAAACACAAATTGACAGTTCAAGAAAAAGGAATGTATAGCCTAGGAGACCTCACAAGGGTGGGAAAATAATCAGAGAGGAGCCTATTAGCATTGCTGAACTTCTTGCTTGTCCCCTTGCCACCACTTGTTTCAATTACCAATATTGCTTTGAGTTTTGTGAGATAGTTGAGAGGGTTCAGTATCATCATGAATTAGCTAGGAAATTTGTCATCAACATGGAGGACAATATGGTACAACTTGCTGGCATCAATTTCACTCTTTCACCAGCCATTATTACAAAAGCAACTAGGATGCTAGATGTGGGGGAAAGATGGAACTGTTAGGTTCCTATACCAATAGGTTTCATCATTCATGATTGACAGTGGAAGGGCCAAAAATGTTCATCATTGCAGGCTGCAAAGGTTCCATATTTTGTGTACATGCTACAAAAAATTAAAAAATTAAAAGAGGGTATGCCTTAAAAGAATAATCAAAAGGCAAGAAAATCAAATGGTCAAGAGAAAAGTGAGAATGAACCCCAAACTAAAGGCTAGGAAAGTGGCCAGTCAAAATGCCACTACTAGCTTATTTGGCAGTATCATGTTATGCAAATACTGCTGCTAATCACACTTGATGGATGGCCCAAAAATCTAAACTGGACCATGCCATGGTTAAATTGCTTGCTGCAGAATAGAGAATGTTCCCTGACTAAACAGCTCAATCTTGGCAGATGACTAGCTAGGTAGAGAAATAAAGGTGCCCAACTGCTTAATCTGGGGCCTTGGAAGAAATAAGGGTAGATTTTAGATAGGAGGGCAGTCAAAAGAAAAAGAGGAAAATCAGGGTCTGCTAATTCAAGTGCACCCACCCTTAAAGAAAAAATGTTAGGATTACTAGGATGGGTAAGTAGTGCAAGGTTGCAGAAATGGATAGCCATCACCAATTGGCTTATTAAATGCAAGAACTTATGCCACTCAGGGTATTGGCATCAAAAGCAAAGAGTGGAGGACAAGCATTGGAAGCTTGTCTAACTTCCCCATTTTTCGCCCAAACTCCATTTTATTAACACTCCCAAGGGCCTTGAGATCTTCTCAGGTGTCCAGTTCCACTTCATTGCATCACAAACTACTTGATCAAGCCATGGAGTTCAAACATGAAAAGAAGCCACATTTTTTGTGTAAAACATCTTTTTTCATCATTTCATTTATCCTCAAAATCCTAAGTTAAGTTTTACCTATTAGAACTTGGCTTTACCCCTTCATTCACCTCACAAACCATATTAACCACTAATATATTATTTAGCTCCCTAATCCCCCCTTTTTCCTAATTCTATTAGAATCTATGAAAATTTCCCAAAAAATATCTATAAATACCCTCCCCCTAGCACTATAGCTATATACCCCTTCCTTGGGAAATATTAACCCCTCAAGGGTTAGTATTAACCCTCAATCATCCTAAAAACTATGGGTGTTGGCAAAAAACCATGGTTAAAAGTCAAAAAATCAAATTCCTCGCCCTTGCTAAGAACCCTTTACCCCTTTCCGCACTTTAGAATGTGTTTTTAATGTTTTTTTATTATTATTAAAACATTAGTAAACGAAAAAAACCCAAAACCTAATGTTCGAAACCCACCCCGCGCCCGATTTAATTAAACACTAATTAAATATTGGGCGGGTCCCCTGCTGTTAACGCGCCGTCACCTCGCGATTGCCGCCCACCGCACGATCTCCCACCCCGCACATCCAACGGTGGGCGGTTGATATTGTAGCAGACCTGCCCGACCTTTTGCGTCCGGGGGATGGGCGGTATTGCCGCCGTACCCCCGCCACGCGTCAGGCACCC
>APFE031068294.1:2783-13741 GCA_000404065.3 Pinus taeda | reverse complement strand
AAAATGGTAAACATTCGGGGAAGTGGAGGGGGATATCGGAGCGGAGCGCGTGGGGCGTATCAGGCTAGGGTTTGCAGACCTGGCATGCAGAGCTGCAGGGCAAGCTGAGCAAATCGAGGGCAGGAGGCAGTGCAGGGGAATCGAAGCAGAGAGGAGAAGAAGCATTTCCCTCACGGCGTCGCGGTAGAACTTCGAATCTCCGAGTGCTGAGGGCAAAATGGAGAATCAGAAGGGGAGGGGAGAGATCCCCTACTTTAAGAATATAGTTGTAGGAGAGGCAAGTGGTTCTGGCATCCAGAATGAGACTGGGGCGAATAACAAGGAACCACCAGTGATGGGCAAACTGTGGCAACTGAAGACAGGCGGGAAATGCCTACCGAGGGCAAACAAGAAGCTCAGATATGTAATACCAAACAATATGCTGGAGGAATACACTAGCTATATGAAAGACCATGCCCTGATTTGTAAGTTTGTAGGGTATTGGCCAAATGAAAGAGAGCTATACAGATGGATCTATTAAATATGGAAACCAAAGGGCCACATAGAACTGAAATTGGGAGCAAAGAGATTTTTCACAGCTATATTTGCAAATCTGGAGGATAAATAGAGGGTTTTTGAGGAAGGGCCATACTTCATGAATAATGCAGGCATGTTCATGAAATTCTGGGAGGAAAGGTACAATCCTGACAATGAAAAGATGCTGGAAGCCCCGATCTGGGTCAGATTGTTTGGACTTCCTGTGGAATTTTGGAACCCTAAAATTTTGGAAGGGATCGGCAAAACTATTGGGGCATTTTTCAAGGTAGCAGACACAACAAGGAGAGGTAAGTTCACTTCTTATGCAAGGATCTGTGTTTATATGAATATAGTTGAACCCCTTCCGGAACACATAGAGTTGGAATACCATGATTCGGTTTGGCAGCAGCCACTAGATTATGAGTATATTCCTTTTAGGTGTAGACGCTGCCATGAATACGGCCACTTAGTTAGGCAATGCCCTCTAAATAAGGAAGAAGATTACATAAAGAAATCAGAGGAACAACATAAGGCAGCAGAAAGAAAGGAGGAGACAGAGAAAGATTTTCAACAGGTTAATAGGAAAAAGAAACAAATCAGAGAAGGAGCAAGAACACAAATACAAACGAAATCACCAAGCATCGAAAGTCAGAACAAGTTTAAAATTCTATAGAATAATAATGAAGAAGACGAAGACAATATGGCCGAGGGTGAAGACCTAGAAAATGAACCTATGGATATTTTCCAGGAATCAGGAGAAAAGAAGGCAGAACAAGAATAAACGAGCAAAGAAGAACTAGCTGAAGGGATAGAAACACAAAATAACCAGAGCCAAATGGAGACGGAACATCAGCAGGAAAACGAGGCAGAGGAGGAAAAAATTATGAAGCAATTAATCTAGGAATGGAAGAACTTGGATGAGAGATTCATCCGAGACCAGCAAAAACAAATGTATAAGGAAACTTTTCAAAAATATAAAGAAAGGAATAAGGGGAATATGGAGAACCGGGATGCTACTGCAGGAGAACAGGGGAAAGAATAGACGAGAATAGGCGGGTCTGGAAAAAGCAGCAGAAAAAGAGGAAGAAAAACATTGAATGAAACGATCCAAACAGTTGGGGAAATTTTGATAAATTCTGGAAAAGTAATACCTCTATCTGAGGTATTTTCCTTCCCTTCCAAAAAGTTTTAAATGATTATTGTCAGCTGGAACATTAGAGGGCTGAACAGTAAGGGTAAACAGAGATATATGAAGGAGAAACTAAAAAAAGAAAAACCAAGTATAATGATTTTACAAGAAACTAAAATTACCATGCAACAGATGGAAGGTATTATTAAAAATAGCAAGCTGCAATATGAAATCATGGGTCAGGATGCATTTGGCTCAGTTGGAGGCATTGCAATACTGTGGAACCCAAATGAAATAATTTTTGAAAATTGGACCAGCATGTCTAGAATCCTAACGGGTCTAGGAAGAATAGCAGGTACAAAAGAGAAGGTAATAATTTCAGGACTGTATCGATGACATACTCAGGGAGATAGAGAAATTTTTCTTAAGAATCTGCAAACAACCCAAAAACTTTATCCAGACATTGCCTGGATAGTAGGAGGTGATTTTAATGTAATACGTTCCCTCAAAGAAAAGAAGGGAGGCATAAGGAGAACAGACCAAAGTATGGAATTGTTTAATGATATGATAGAAAGCCTGAGACTAGTTGATATACCAACCATCAATGGGATTTTCACATGGAATAACAGGAGAGGGGGCAAGAACCAGATAGCTTCCAGATTGGATCGTTTTTTAGTATCTGAAACAATAATGAATAGAGATGTATTCATAGAAGCAAAGATCATGCCATCTCTTGGTTCTGATCACTAGCCAATTAGACTGGAAGTGGATATTAAGGCAAATATCGGCAAGAAGCCTTTCAGATTTGAAGATTTTTGGCTTAGACACCCAGACTTTGTAGGTAAGATGGAGGAGTGGTGGCAGCACAGCACAGCTCAAGGGAGAGGTAAAATGCATACCTTCCAACTCAAGTTAAAAGAGATAAAAGAGAGCATAAAAAAGTGGAATAAGGAAGAATTTGGAAATATTATGGAGGAAAAACAAAAGCTGGAAACAGAAATGGAAGAAATACAGCAAAGGATAATAAATGAAGGAAGAACAGAGGAAAGCTCCGTAAAAGAAGGAATAATACTGGGGAAACTGGAAGAAAGGAGAAAGCAGGAAGAAGTGTTATGGAGACAGAAGTCCAGGATAAAATGGCTCAAGGAAGGGGAGAGGAACACCAGATTTTTCCATCAAACAATGGTTCACCATCGACAGAGGAACATAATATTTTCAATCAAGAATGAGAACGGGGAGAGGATTGTTGAACAGGAAGGGATTGAAAGAGTGTTGATGGACTATCACAAAGGAATTCTAACTAAATCCCAATTGGATAGATCTGAAGCGATCAGGCAAATATGCATGGCCATACCCAGGATGGTTACTGATGACCAGAACAGGGCCTTAATGAGAGCAGCTAGTCTAGATGAGGTGGAGGAAGTGGTGATGAGCATGAAGAAAGGAACTGCCCCTGGTCGAGATGGCTTTACGGTTGATTTCTATCAAGCAGGGTGGCATTTCTTAGCAAGGAAATTCTGGAATTGATAGAGGAATCCCGGATGAACCAAAAGGTATGGGCTGCTCTTAACTCTACTTTTTTCACCTTGATCCCTAAAACTGATAATTCAGAGGATGCCAAGGGTTTTAGACCCATTTCCCTTTGCAATGTTATTTACAAAATCATCTCCTCTCTAATGGCTAAAAGGCTGAAACCGTTGTTAGAGAAGCTAATATCCCCTGAACAAATTGGCTTCGTGGAAGGACGCCAAATTCTAGATGGATTAGTAGTTACTCAAGAAGTTATCCACTCTATGAAGACTAAGAAACAAAAAGGAATGATGATAAAACTAGATTTATCGAAAGCCTATGATAGAATTAATTGGCAATACTTAGAAGAAATTCTGGGAAGCTTTGGGTTTAGTAACAGATGGATAAAATGGGTTCTCAGCTGTATATCAACACCCAATTTCTCAATATTAGTAAATGGAACTCCTTCGAAAACCTTTAAGGCCTCGAGAGGAATAAGACAAGGCGACCCCATATCGCCTTTCCTGTTCATTCTTGCTGCTGAAGGTCTGGGTAGGTACCTTAAGCAAGAAAGAATAGCTGATAACATCAAAGGGCTCAGGTTGTGGGGTAATGAATTGCCTATAACCCATCAACAATTCGTTGATGACATTATGCTGTTCGAGGAGCCAACTGTAAGGGAAGTGAGAAACCTGAAAAAGGCTCTTGACTTATTTGTGGAGGCTTCT
This sequence comes from Pinus taeda, assembly GCA_000404065.3. Lineage (NCBI taxonomy): Eukaryota > Viridiplantae > Streptophyta > Pinopsida > Pinales > Pinaceae > Pinus > Pinus taeda. The sequence continues at coordinate 9,859 of APFE031068294.1, read as the reverse complement.
GGGATGGAAATTAACAAGGATAAATCCTGCACCTTTATATTTAATACGGCGGAGTCAGTCAAAAGACACCTGACTAGATTGCTCGGTTTCAAACAAGGAGACCTCCCAACAAAATACTTGGGAAATATCCTGGATTACAGCTCTAAACGATTGAAGAATTGGCAGGGAATCCTAGACAAATTAAAAAACAGAATGGCTAACTAGACTTTCAGAACCTTAAACATTGCAGGAAGGATTGTCCTGGTTAAATCTGTATTACAAGCAATCCCTATATATCCTCTTTCGATCATGGAAGTACCTCAAGGAGTCTGTATCAAGATCAGAGAAGTGCTAAGGAAATTCATCTAGGGAGGATCATCTAATAAGAAGAAGTGGGCTTTAGTTTCCTGGAAGCATCTGATAAAACACAAGGAGGAGGGAGGTCTGGGCCTAGGGGACCCGAGTAAACTCAATAAAATTCTTGGTGCTAAACTCTGGTGGCGATGGATGAGAGGGGGTAACGACTTATGGAAGCAATTATGGCGACACAAATACAATATGCCAAATTCAACGGAGGAAATTTACCGCATGCAGGAAACCCCGAAGGGATCGACAATCTGGGAGTTAGCTAGTCAAAATCGAGAAAGGTTTTAATGGACCTTCAAGATGCCACTTATGTAACAGAGAGCCATAAACACAGGAACATTTATTAATCAATTGTGACTATACCATAATTCTATGGAGGGAAGTAGGGAGGCTATTTCGCAAACCTGGAAAGTATCTGAAAGAAACTAGAGAAATAATTTCCCTGTGGCAGAACAAAAAATTCTAATGTAGAGTGGTTCGGAGAGCCTGAGATCTCATGGCAGGATTTGTTCTCTGGATGGTGTGGAAGGAACGAAACCGAAGAATTTTTTAGAACAAGGGTAAAAATTCGGAAAAGATATGGAAAAGGGTTGTTAATCTCACCAGAGAAACTGTTTTGATCGAAAGATGGGAGATGGAGGATTGGAAGGCTAAACAGGGTGAGGAACAAATCCTCAAAACTCTAAATCTAAATTATGAAATGGTTCATAACAAACAGCCGGAGAGGATTAATGCAAGGTATCAGAGCCAGGACAAGTTCGTTTACCCCAAAGACAATTTCATAAAATTAAACTTTGACGGGGCGTCGAAAGGGAATCCAGGTAATGATGGATTCGGAGGAATCTTTCGAGATAGCCAAAAAAATACTAGGTGGATTTATGCGAAGTGGGGAGGAGAAATGACAAATAACGAGGCTGAGCTATGGGCCGTCCACCAAGGGCTGCAAATTGCGATACACAATGGCTACAGAAATCTGGAGATCGAGGGGGACTCCCAAATGGCAATTGAAATCTTGAAAAAGTTGAATAATGGGAAGAATTGGGAACAGGTCACCTGCAACTGGCGAATGGCTGTTATCGTCCAGGAAATAGCAGAATTGCTAAAAGGAGTGGAATACAAGATCTTCACTCATGTGAAAAGAAATGGGAATCGAGCGGCGGATTTTCTCGCAAACTGGGGTTGTAAAGGCCGAGATGGCAAGGTTAATAGCCTGTGGAGGAAGGTTCAACTCAATGGAGAATGGAAGGAGCTCGACAATATTATTAATAATGACCATGACCAGGCCTCGAAGGATAATCATGAATAGGATACACTCGCGAGTCGCAACATTCGTGCGACAAACTGGGGATATGGGGAAAATGGCTTAGGCAATTAATAAGTGTTAGAAAGGGCCTGGGGGGAGATCATTGATCACCATGCGAGATCAAATCTGGAATGTGCGAAAACGGTGAGGAAAAATCTACCTCATAACACTCCAATCATAGTTAAGAACCGGCGGAGAGGAAGAAAGGACATATCAGCGACCTTAAATGGAAATCAAACTAACAAGACAACTCATAGGAAATGCGAAGGCAAAAATAACAAATGGCATGGTAAGGACAATCGGACAGGTAGGAGGAGCGGGATAGGAAATTCTATATCAGCTTGCATTCAAAGGACCCGGCATCAGAAGAAAACTATTGATATCCGCAGAGCGAAAGGAAGCGCAGGAGTGACGAGAAATTCTCGAGCGAAGCGAAACCGTCCCCCGGTGAGCTGTATTATGGAGACCAGGAAGAGAGCCAGGCTAGCGGAAGAAATGGAAGCGGAATGCGGCAGAGAGAAAGACAGGAAAGGTAAAGAGGTGATGAAAGAAGAGAGAGTGGAGGAGATTTATGAGATCCTCGACGACTCTGAGGAGGATGAAAACAGAGAGCAGAGCAGAACCGCAGAGGAATGGGAACAGTATGCCATCGGAATAAATCAGCGGAGCCGGCGTGGAAGAAGGGTAACGCACAGAGGGCGACAGCCGAGGAATAGGAAAGCGGACAGCGAGCCAGAACCGAGTAATGGGCGAGGTAGCGGGGCGAACAGAGCCCGAGGAGTCAGGGCAGGAAGACGGGATCAGAGCAGGAGGCCAGGCAGAAGGGCTAGACAAACTACTGAGCAGAAAATCCAGCAAGCTGAGAGGGCCTACTCTCAGAATACCTGCCCCAGAATCAGGACGATTATCCAAAACATGGAAGAGGAAGCCATCCAAGCCCAATCAGACTCTGAAATGGAAGACTGGGAATTTCTTGTTCATGATCCTGGCAATACTAGAGGCAGAATGTCCGTGTTTAAACAGTATTTACATATCTACTGGGTAATGAAAAGGCTATTGGCTAAGGCCTTGGAGCAGGCAGCTACTGAGATGGAAGAGTTGGCACAGGGAGTCCCAAATTTGAGGAGGGAGCTTCGCTTTTTGCAGATCACCTTGGATATGCAGGAGAAAAAGCTGGATGAGATCCAGCAGATGCTTAAAGAAGGCCAGCAGCAGGGCAACAAAGAGACTTCTCAGAGTCCAGGGGAAGCAGCTGAGTAATTACTGTTTTGTTTTTCCTTTTTTGATGAATCTGCATAATATAGATAGAGTAGACAGGTTTCAAAGTTTAGTAATAGATAGCAGTCATATGTATATCAGCAGAATCAAAACTTGGAAAGACTGTTTAGTATATATAGCATGGACAAACAGACTCTGGTATTTCTTTTTTTGGTCAGCGGTTAAAAACTTTAGGTGGATGCCCTACTCGGTTTCCCCTTGTGGGCGTGTAGCTGGCTCCACCAATCCTGATGTACAATTTTGATTTGAAAATAGAAAGAAAAGAGTAACACCTTTGCCTACAAAAAAAATAAATTCTTTTAAAAATAATAAAAAAAAAGAAATACTTTTCAATTTTCATAACATACTAATTAACTTATAAAATAAATGTAATTGTCAACATCATAATTCTATACTCAATCTTCATCACATGCATAATATAATGTTATGTCAAATATTCATAATAAATCTAATAAATGTGTTGTGTGTAATCATGTCACATTGTGAGTCAATATGTGTAATGTTTGTGGGTATGTGTATGTTTGTGTGTACCCTTTTATTGTTGTGTGCATGTATCCATGCGAGTGATTATGCCTCATTGGCAATGGATTGTGTGGGTGCGAGTCAGTGGTTAGTGCCATGCCAATGATGGACACTTTTTGGGGTCATATAAGCTCTCACCTTCAAGTGGTTGACCCTGTTAGTAGAGATTTTTCATCTCCAAACCAAGAGGAGCTTTCTATATAATACCTTTTAATTTATTTAAAACATAACACTAACTTCAAAACATTAAAATAGTTTTTAAATACTATTTAAAATAATGTTTTGATTATTTTAAAAACATTTAAATATACCAACTTACCCTATATATATATATATATATATATATATAATATATTTATATATATATATTATATATATATTTATTTATTGAAATAAAACAAATTATTAAATTAAATTATAATAGTTTTTATTATAATAAAATATATATATATTTGTTTTGAGATGTGCTCTCTCAATTAGTATGACAAACAAATTATTTAATAATAAAAATAAATAAAAATAAAAAGAAAAATGTAATGTAAGTATTTTAACCTAGTCAAAATAAAATCAAAAATCAAAATAAAAATATAGGTATATAAATAAAAATAAAAATAAAAATGGCCCATGATATTAATTCTGAACATACCTTATTTGAAGAGTGAAATTAAATTAGCCTAGATCCATTTTAATTCTCAAACTAAGAACCATGGACAAAGAATAAATTTCTTTTCAATTTAAAAGAAATTTTCATATAAAAAGATTAAAACATTTTTGATGTTTAGATATGTTAAAATGAAATCTAAGCTAATTATATTAATTTCCAACTTTTTCATTTTATCATACATTTTACTATTATAAAATAAATAAATATATATATTTTTAATAATATATTATTATGTTTATAGAACACTTTTAATTATTAAAATATAATAATAATAACATATAATAAAATAAAACTATATATAATATTTAATAATTGAAATTTCAAATATAATTAAACCAATATTTAAAAATTATATCATTAAACATTAAAAAAAACTATCATTTCAAAAACTATATAAGGAAAATTTTAAATAATATTAATTATATACTATAAAGCATATTATTATCCAACATAACTTTAACCTCAAAACATGTAAAAATATCCAACATAAAGTTATGTTGGATAATAATATGCTTTAAATAAAATAGTATATGATCAATATTATTTATATTATTTTTTAAATAAAGTTAGGTTGGATAATAATATGCTTTAAATAAAATAGTATATGATCAATATTATTATTATTATTTAAATAGTTTTGAAATGATATTTTTATATTTAATGATATAATTTTTAAATATTGGTTTAATTATATTTGAATTTTTATTTTTATTTTATTTTTTTTTTTACAGAGGAATCGACAACTGGGACAATTTCGCAACTTGCGTGACACGAGGTTGTTTCTGGCCGCCACCACTATAACCCCTGGGCTCCGCGCATGCCCGCTATAACGGGGTCGTTTCTGGCTGCCACCACTATAACTCCTGGGCTCCGCGCGTGCCCGCTATAACGTGTCACCAAGGTAAGTCTGGGGGATTTGAACTTGTGACCTCAAATATGGAGTCCGCTTTATAAATGAACTACACCGCCATGCGATTACCAACTCGCCTTCCCTGTGGGGCTAAACAACTTAATTATATTTGAAATTTCAATTATATAAATATTATATATATTTTTATTTTATTATATGTTATTATTATTATATTTTAATAATTAAAAGTGTTCTATAAACATAATAATATATTATTAAAAAAATTATATTAATTGATTTTATAATTGTAAAATGTATGATAAAATTAAAAAGTTAGATATTAATATAACTAGTCTAGGTTTCATTTTAACACATTTAAATATCAAAAATATTTTAACACATCTAAATATCAAAAATGTTTTAATCTCTTTAGATGAAAACATTTTTTAGAGTGAAAAGAGATTTATTCTTTGTCCACGTTTCTTAGTTCCAGAGTTAAAATAGATCTGGGCTAATTTAATTTCACCCTTTAAATAGGGTATGTTCAGAATGAATACCATGGGTCATTTTTATTTTTATAGGTTTATTTTTATTATGTTTTTTTTTTCTAAATAAAACTACTCTATTTACATTAAAGGGGTACAATTACATCATGACCGAAGTCTAAAGCAACTGCCCAGAAGGAGAGGTAGATAGAAACAGAAAAAATTGCCCAAGACAGAATTTAGACGAGACCGTGTAATCCAATCCCACGTAGGGGAACCAGTGATGATCTTTTGGACATTACAGAGCTTACAAATTTTGAACCCTAGCTTATTAGCATTAACAAAAGTTATGAGCAGTAGCAAAACGTTGCCCTCTATTATGGACCGCATGACCTCAAACAAAGCAACAGAGAAAGAACTAGGCATCTGGAGGCTCTTCCACGATTCTGCACCAGCCGAAGTCAGGCGGATCTTGTGCACGAGCAGCATCATTCTCAGACGGACCCGGGGCCGCTGGCTCCATCACCATGTTAACAACATTGCTCGTTGGAACCTCTGCAGCCTGCAAAGAGCATGGATTCGACACAGAGACCGAACCAGGGCCCTCATGATGAAAGCTAGACTCTCCCACCTCTTGGGCTTCCTCGAGAAAGAACACCGAAACATGAGCAGTAATCTTGGGACAGTTCAGGGAGAAATTGAAAGTGAAATTCACAGAGCCGAAAGAGGGAGAGGAAGAGGAGTCTGGAGGACGGGTCTTAGGGTAATGGTTGGGTAGATGAAGATGCCCTCTCCCACTGTGAGTGCGAGGGTAATGGCAAGATGTGAAATTGCTAGAGAGGGAGGGAGAATTGGAGGCCAGGCTAGAGGGCGCCCGCCGAGGGGTACCTCTCCGACATCTCATCCTATGGCATAGACGGGGCATAACGAAAGCAGCAGCGGCGCTGTGGGAACAAGACCGAGCAACCACAGAAGTAGAACACGGGCTAATCAAAAGTTCAACCAAACGAGAGCTCGAAGCCTTAGAGAAAATCGAGGGAACTGACAGAGGCAGCTCCGCAGGTCTATCAGAGAAAAAACCCAGCTTAGTCTCCCTGTCAATCCGTTAGAGGCAGCATCCACCAGGCCATAACCCGACCAAAAAAACATTAGAGGCTCCAGAGCGATCCCATGATGGAGGCTAGATTTATTACCCTCAGTCCTGCCTTGAATTGCACCCGCCATTACTATGGCATTCAAGAGAGTCGAGGTCCAGAACATTTAAGAGCGTGTGGAGGTGAAAACCATATCGAAGGACAAGCTGGTAGTATCAAAGTCGCCTACACTGAAGCCGTTAAACACTGTGATAGCCAAATGCCAAGGATCATCCGTCGATTGGCTATAATCTTCGTTGTACAGGGTGGGCAGGTGGCGTCCCTTCTCGCCCCACCCCTGTCCCATCACATTAATCATCTGGAGAGTCACCCACATCCGGGGTATTTTTATTATGTTATTTTGTATTTGGATTTTTTTTTTTAGGTTTATTTTTATTTTGTTATTTGTATTTTGAATTTTTTTTTTTTGACTAGATAAAAATACTTACATTACATTAATCTTTTTATTTAGTTATTTATTTTTATTATCATTACT
>APFE031068282.1:140489-164603 GCA_000404065.3 Pinus taeda | reverse complement strand
TATATCCTCTTCTTTTGATGTTACTTGCTCATTTTCTTCCTCTTCTTCACAATCAATGTAAAATAATTTCTTCTCAGCACACTTATGATTTTTAATGTATTTGTTATCACAATTGTAACAGAGCCCTTTTTTGCTCTTTTTTCTTACAATTGTTGTGGCGTCAACCTTGTAGGTTGTGGAAGGCTAGGAGAAACAACACTTCCGTATTTATTGTTGTGAGGGGTAGACTTCCTTGTTTCCATAATTTTGCTTTCCACTTTTCTTGCCAACCTAAATGCCCTCTCCAATGAATTAGGTTCTCAAAGACGAATCTCATGTTGAATGTTATTCTTTAAAGTCCCTGTAGAGACATCAATCCTCTGCTTCTTTGGAATATCATTTTCCCTTATATTCAATTTTTGAAAGTCCTCAATGTGCTTTGCCATTGAACACTTTTGTTTGAGATTTATCAATTGGCTAAAGAAGGTGTTTCTCTTTGTATCCTCATAATTTGCTATCATTTCCTCTGTGGAAATTGACCATGTAACAAGTGGTTTACGAGAACAAAGCCCTTTATACTATAAAAATTGATCCGTTTCTAAATATGAAGATGCAATACATACCTCTTGTAACAACTGCACTTCATGTAGATCAAAATATTGCTCCATCTGTAGTATCCAATTTAACGGATCCTTGCCATCAAACTTTCTCATATCGCCTTTTCTTGATTTTAGGAGCTCAATCTTGAAACAACTGTAACTCTGTACTTTCATATCTCCAAGTTTTGAAATTGCATCCTGCAGTAGCTCTCTGAGTCCTCTTTCTAACCCCACAAGTCTGATCAAGATTGGATTCTGCAAGAAATATTTATGTCAAATCTCCCACGATGGCCTGATTATAGACTGGTTCAGTAGAGGGAACTTGTACGAAGTGCCACGTGTCACTGTTTCAACCTTAGGACCTGAAACCGATACACAAAAGACTACAGTCCGCCCTCTTTCTGTAACTTCTTAAAAATGTCAATCTGATGGTCGCAGAGAAAGTTATGACGATTTTCCCAAAGTCATCTGTTTGGAATGTGATTCGGGAGTTTGCAAAAACCCTAATTTCCTCAGATCATTTCTCAGAAAATATAGCCACACAGGTTTTGAAATTCGGACGCGAGGTTCAGAATGATTTCTGCTCAAATGTGTTTTGTTTTTAGCTTCTGAAACTTCGTGGAAAAAACGTTACAACGAAAATGCCACGATGACCTGTTTGAGATGGAATTCTGGAGCTTGTAGAAACCCTAACTTCCTCAAATCATATCTCTAAAAATATAGCGAGACAAGATCTGAAATTTGGATTCGAGGTCCCACCCTAACCCCCTTATCTATGTAATGGGACCACGTCATAGTCAAGAGTCAATAAAGCCCATATTAATAATTGTAAGTGGTTAATCCGCAATTAATAACAGAACCATAGTTAGTTGCAAATGGGCCGTAGTATTAGATAGATGGTATTAGTAATACCGCGGTATTGGCCCGTGGTATTGCATATATGAGTCATATATAAAGGAATAGAAACTCCTGCGAGGAGTATCGTGTCTTATTTTGTAATCGAGCTCTGCTCTATTGGAGGTTGCCCCCTCGAAGAGGCAAGTGAACATTACTCTCTGAATAATAAAATCATTGCTATCCTGTGTTCTAGGTATCTTTTCTTCGCATATTCTGTGTTCTGGGTCTCTTTTCTTCGCATATTCTGTATTTGGGTATCATTTGCAGGTTAAGAGCATAACAATTCATCTCCCACATTTGGTAACCAATTTAGTGAAGCAAGAGAACTTGGTCAAGAAAGGAAGAGTCTCTTCGAACTTGTGGAGAAGAGGACAAGGTTCATATCTCAGGAACCTAACAAAAATTTGAAGAAAGATACTTGTGGTATTATCTTTGCTATGGTTTAAGGGTTATTGAAGTGTTATTTGACTAGTCTTTGAAGCATTTTGGAACCATTCATTATTGAGAATTCGATTATTTGTGGAAAAAATTTCAGTCTTTTAGAAGCATTTTTTTGGACAGACCTTGACCTCTGTTGAGGAACAAGCTCGACTTATCTTACCTTAAAAATTGGCCTTGTAGTGACCTATAGCGGACTCATACTATCTTCACAGATCTCAACCCTTGTACATGAACCGATTTCGGCCTATGGAATCCTTGGAACAAAGTTCAAACCTGTAATAAGTAACTTGGGTTGTTTGCTGAACAAAACTCAAACTTGGATCTCAACTTGTCTTAAAGTAACTTTTGAAGAGACTTTTAAAGTAAATTTGAAGTAGTTGTAAGGACAAATTTATTAGTTTGCATCTAGTTGAATAAGCTATTCAAAGTCTCAAGTTTTGGAGGAGCCTAAAGCATGGAACATCTATGTGAAGATCTGCGAAGAATGCTATCTAGGAAACATTATATTGATACCAAACATTGAAGCAACTTTACAACAATTTTTGAAGACCTTTTTGAAGGAGCTCTTGAAGTAGATTTTGGTTTAGCACCTGAAGATATATATGGATAATTAAGACCATCCTTAGAGCATACCTTGAAGTAGTCCTTAAAAGTAACCTTTGAAGTAATTATAAAAGTAGTCCTTGGAGTGACCTTAGATGAGTCTCTTGAAGAACTATTGAGAAACAATTAGAGATCATGGAGCAACACTTTGCATACATTTATTGAAATAGATTTTGGAGAAGGATTGAAACCACTTATATGACATCTTAAAGCAATATTTTGATAAAGTTTTGGAAAATATTGGTTAAGGTTAGAGCCTTGTGAGAGACCAGGTTAGAGCCAAAAACATGAAAGGAAATGAAGATGAAAAAGACATTGAAGTAAAGGCTGAAGAAACCCTTGAAGCAAAAGTAATCGCTGCTCTAAAAGAAATAAGTAGATTGACATAAGAAAATAAAGGGCTTGAAAAGAAGAATCAAGACTTTGACCATACAAGGGATAAGTTTCTCTCCTAAGGCTCCAAGAAGAAGAAACATCTAAAGACTTTAGCAAGCTTGAAGCAAAATTGCATAAAAAAGAAAGGAGACATGAAGAAGTCATCTCACTAAGATTTTAGCTAGAAGAAGCAAATAAAATATAAGCAACTAAGATACAATTGATGAACAAAAAGGAAGTCTATGAGAAACTTGAAGAAAAAATTGTCTCATTAAAAAATGAAGTCGACAAGCTATGCAAAAGTCTCGAGAGTTCTCATTCATTAGATGACATTCTCAACCATCAAAGATCACCATTTAACAAAAGAGGAACTTCCTATACAGGAGAATCCCTTGCAAAGAAGATACAACACTGAAATCCTCAAGGGATAAATTTGAATAAATACCTGAAAGCAAAGTCATTATCCTTCAAAGGTCAAATCAAAATGAAAGTTAGGAGAATGTTGCAAGTGCTACTTATTCAAGAAGCTATATCGATGTTCCTAAGGAATCTTTCTCCAATGCAAACCACCGTGAGAATCAATCAAAGATTGAACTTCCACCAAGGCAAAATAATTTAAATCCATCAAGGATCTACTTATCTAGGTATCAAACCATATTCTTTGGACATTGTTTTTCATGTACTAATTTTGGGCATAAGGCAAGAGATTGTAGGGCCTATACCAATAGTGATTATAACAAAATAATTCCTTTTCAATCTTCCAGAAATTAGTTTGCAAGCTATAAAATCAAAGGACCTATTGACTACAACGAATGCTTGAATCACTTGCTTCCTTGTTCATGAAAAATATAGAATGCCATAAATGTCACAATTTCAGACACAACATGATATTCTCGAAGAAACATGATATGGTATCCTAAGATTGTCAAAGAGGAAACAAGATGAGCCAAAAATAGATGAACATGATTTTGTTCTAAACTGTTGAAGCATCTTCAAGGTTGAGTGTTGCAAGGTACCAATCAATTGAGAAGACTCAAATTATTGGGACCCATGAGAATGCAGATTCCTTGTGTAAGCATAATATCCCATAGGCTCTACAATCTCTGTGCCAGGATTTGCAATCTCTGTGCTAGGATCTTGATCATGCTACTATGATCCTCAAGTCTGGTCACAAGGACATGAAGTTGTTCAAGGCTTCAGAAAATAACAAGCTGCAAGAAAAAACTACTTACTTGGAGTAGACCTCAAGTGGATTGGCTTATGAGGAACTCAGATTGTTAGAATAAGTTGAAAAAAGAGGTGTCACTTGTACATGCACAATTCAAGAAAGCTAAAGGAAGTATTGACACACCTGATTTAAGTACTATCTTGCCTCAGAGAAGTAACAAAATCAGTGTTAAGAAATTTAGGCTCAAAAGTAATAGAATATCGAGCCAATCATTCAAAAAGAACCTAAAATATCCAGGAAAGTTGATCTTCTTGCAAGTGAGAAAAATGAAGGATAGTCTAACATATGCCTTGTTGAGGGAGAAGACAAAGATGTTGGGCTACACCATTTCAAGGACAAATTATCTTCCTATGGGGATTTCTACTCTACATGTCACAAGGTGCATTCACATGATGAGAAAAACTTATTTAAGGCCGAAAGCAATGGGTAACTCTTACAAATGTAATAACTACAATACAACAACAATGTGCTCGAAGCTTATGGGCACTAACAAACCATACAACAAAGGCTTGACATGTTCTTCAAGCTTGTAAGAGGAACTTGCAACACAATTGACCTATTTTTTGTTGTCTTTTCAACAACTATTTCTCCAAATTACCATGACCAAAAAGGGGTATCCTGACTGAATAATATGACTCATTTTTGTTCCTATCATTGTTAAAGACATAGTAACCAACACTGTCATATTTACACAATTGGAAACAATATAGTCAAGCAAACCATAGAGCTTCCTATGATTATCGAAATTCCTTATTGTCATAAAATAAAAAGGCGTATAAGTCAGTCCAATGGAAATAAGTGGCAACACTTTATGCTTTGTTGTAAGTGAATTGAAAATGTTAAAATCTATCAAAAAGAAAATAAAGAAATGGTAATCATCATTTTTGGGTTGGGCCTTGCCTTATTATCCCATTTTCATTTTCATTTTGGATATATCTTGTAGGGTTAATTACATTTCCTCTAAATCACATGGATGCCACAATGACATTGTTGCAACAACCAAGACAATATAGTTGTCACACTTGTTGACATAAATAGTTATTTGACATAAACCATTGTTGAGATGTCTAATTAATTGTACTAAATATACATATGCACCAGGAGATAATATAGACAGGGGGAGTCACGAGTCATATGGAGAAGATGCAGATAAGGGGAGCTTCCCATTTTCCATTGATGTCAAAGGGGGAGAGAATACCGAAAGGGGGAGGAATGGAAGAATAATTGGCATAAATGACAAAGGGGGAGATTGTTGAGATGTCATCTTTGTTGTCATTGATGACCTAAACAAAAGGATTCTGCATTGAGTAAATATGAGAGGGTTCATTGTCTCTAGTACCTAATTTGCAATGCCTGTCTTGAATTCAAAAAGAGTAAATGCTGGAACAAGAAGTGGAAGCTAGTATTCAAGGATAAACAAATCTTGGAGGTTCCCAAGGATGTGAATCCAAATGAACATGTTTATTGTGATAAATATAATATATCCATCATAGGTCTTCACCAAAGTTGTGTAATTTGTGAATATAGCCTTTGTCTTACATGTTGTCGAGAGCGTCATGATGGGTTATAGTCTGGAGGTACTTCAACATAATAATCCAACCAATAGGACACGAAGAGGCTACATGCTTACAAAGGAATAGATACATGCTTACAAAGGAATAGATGGATGCAATCATATGATTTTACATATAACATTGCAGACTATTCGTTCATGAGGATACCATGATCAGGATAAAAATTACTATTGGGTGTTATAGGATATGGGATTTTAATTGTTTAAATTTGGTTTACAAACTGTTGAGCAAGTAAAAAATTACAATCATCTGTAGATAAGAAGAGGCTTAAATGTGGAGGCCTTGAAACAATGATTGAGTATGTCTTTGAAGAATTAAAAGACAAGCAATTCGATTTGGGTATGCTCAAAACAATTTGGCTCAAACTAAACACAAGCCGTCTTCCTATAGACACGATGGTTCACTATGGATTGAACTAGTATAAAGAAGAATCTCATCTCCCCAATTTGGAAACCAATTCGGTGAAGCAAGAGAACTCGGTCAAGAAAGGAAGAGGCACTTTGGGCCTGTAGAGAAGAGGAAAATGTTCATATCTCATGAACCTAACGACAATTTGAAGAAAGATTCCTATGGTTCTATCTTTGTTATGGTTTAAGGGTTATTGAAGGATTATCTAACCAATATTGGAAGAATTTTGGAACCATTCATTGTTGAGCACTCGAATATCTTGAAATTATAGTTTTTAGGGGAAGGGTTAATAGGAAGCTTCATCAGAAACTTGCGAGGAGGAGTGCAAGACGAAAAACTAAGGTTATAGGCTGTTACAGAGGCTGTTCTCCATGGAAGGACACAAAGGAGGGAGCTCCACTCCCTCCTACAAGCAGGCTATGGCCAACAGGGGCAAAAAACCAATGGAAAATGTTAGAGAGCCTTCAAAAGGAAGGAAAGGAAACAGTGAAGAGGAAAAGGATGGAACTAAGTCAAGGGAGCATATTGGCAAAAGTAAAATGAGGAAGAAGACAAGGAGCAAGGAACAAAAGGCAAAGCACACATGGGACCATGTAAACCCAAGGCGACGGTTACTCCCAGAGTCATTTTAAATGATTCTGCACTGCAGGCGCACAGGGACCACATGCAGACATATGCAATCATTTGTAAATTCATGGGTTTATGGCCCACTGGAAAAGCCTTACAAACGTGGATTAAATACCATTGGAAACCAAAAGGCAGAATTGACCCACATCTTAGATCTAAGGGTTTCTTCACTATGGTATTTGTAAATATTGAAGATAAGGACAGAGTGTTTGAAGGGGGGCCCTACTTTTATGTTGCAACAGGCATCCATATGTAACCATGGATTATAAATTTTGTTCCAGAACGTGAAACTTTTACATCAGTCCCGGTTTGGGTAAGACTCTACTCTCTACCTCTTGATTACTGGCAAACGAAATCCTTATCTGCTATAGAAAATAAGTTAGGACATTTTGTCAAAGCTTTTGAGGCCACTAGAAGGGGAAACTATACTTCCTTTGCTAGAATTTGTGTGGAGATGGATCTCTCTGGAGCTCTGCCAAATGAGGTTATTTTAGAGGTATTTGATGAAGAATGGGTACAAACAGTAGATTATGAACACATTCCTTTCAGGTGTCGCAAATGCCATGAGCATGGGCACCTGTTCAGAGACTGCCCTCTCAGTAAAATAGAGAATGAAAGCAAAACTAACAAAAAGAAGGATTCTGAAAGCTTCCACAAGGTGGCACATAAAGGAAAAGGAGGCAAAAGAGGGCCAAAGACACATAAATCAGAAGGGCAACAAGCTAGCCATAATAGGTTTCAAGTCCTCGAAGAGGACGAAGGTATAACAAACGCAGATCAAGCAAAGGGAGGAAGTCTAGTGGAGGAGGGGAAAGAAGAAGATAGTGAACAAACATAAGATAATAAAAAACATAAAGAAACTATGATGAGTGATGCAGAACTGGAGATGGACCATGAAATGACCCAGAGTGAGATGGAAACAGAGGACCATGAACTACAAGAAATTCTTGAGAAAGAGAACCTAGATTTGGAAGGTTTCTTGAATCAAGGAACCAGAGAAGGGATAGACTCGTTACCTCCAGAGGAGTTCAATAGAGTTCAACAGCTTATATGGAAAACCCAGAATAAAGGGGCGGAGAGACAAAGAAACAATGATAGGTAGGGTAGCGAAGGAGTGAAAACGATGAAAACCACAGCAGGACTGGCACGCAGAAACCCAGGAAAGAAAAGAGGCAGAAAAAAGAAGAATGAGCTATTGATGGAATGTGGAAAGCTAATGATAAATTCAGGTAAGATGAAAGACCTATCCAGTTACTCCTTCACCAATCTTTAATTATGCAGTTCACTTCTTGGAATATCAGGGGTCTAGGTAGTAAAAGAAAACAAAGCTTACTGAGTAATAGAATGAAACAAGCAGCTCCAGATGTGATCTTCATCTAGGAAACCAAGTGTTCCATTCAGAAAATAAAAGATATCCATAGTAAATGGCTCAATAGGTTTGAGTTTCTAGAAGTCAAAGCAGAGAATACAGTAGGAGGTATACTCACTCCTTGGAACCCATAAAAAATTAGCATAATAGATGCTGAGGTATCTAGGGATTATTTATCTGTGGTCATTCAACCTGTGGGAGACAAGGAAACCTACCTGGTTACGAATGTGTATGGTCCTCAAAGAATGGATGATAAACTTAGATTTCTAATTTCACTGGAGAATCTTAGAGACAGATATGCAGGATTACCCTGGATCTTGGGGAGCGATTTCAACATGATCAAATTACTTTCGGAGAAAAAAGGGGGAACTAGAGTTCTAGGCAAAAACTCTTCGGCATTTCAAACCTTTATTGATAAGATGAAGATAGTGGACATTGTAATGAGTAATGGTATCTTTACTTGGAACAATAAAAGAGGAGGAGAGTCTCAAGTGGCCTCTAAATTAGACAGATTCATAATCTCAAAGGACCTTATGCTCAATGACAAGGAAATGGTAGCAAGATTTCTCCCCTTTGGAGGTCAGATCACTGGCCGGTTCAACTGGAGGTTCACGGCATTGGTACCCCCAGGAACAAACCTTTTCGATTTGAGAACATCTGGCTTTCCCACTGAGATTTCATCAACAACATAGCCAAATGGTGGTCAGAATATTTAAACATTCAGGGCACTAGAATGTTCCTTCTTCAGAAAAGACTAAAACACATCAAACTCCGTCTTAAAGATTGGAACAAGAATGTACATGGCGATATTTTTGAGGAGAAAAAATTTGTTGAAGGTAAAATGCAGGAACTCAACCAAGCCCTTATCATGGAGGGCTTTGATAAAGTCAAAAGTGATCAAGTCACCAAATATCATCAAAACTGGGAGAATTTATGTAAACAAGAGGAAATATTTTGGAGACAAAAATCTGGAGTTCAGTGGCTAAAAGAAGGAGGACGTAATACTAGATTTTTCCGAAAATCCACCATGGCGAATAGAGCTCATAACAGGATTACTTTGATCAAGGATGGAGGAGGAAATCTTCTCAATTCTCATGAAGAAATAAAAGCAGTTCTAGTTCAGCACTTTCGAAGCATAGCACATGAAACCTGTTATGATAGAGAACACTCCATCAGGGACTTCACTAAACATATACCCATGCTGGTGTCTAGAGAGGATAATTTCAACCTTTACAGGCTAGTGACTGAAGAGGAGGTTAGTGGAGTACTCAAAGAAATGCAGAATGGTAAGGCACCAGGCCCGGATGGTTTCAATGTTGATTTCTTCAAAGCTTGCTGGAATATTGTCAAACAAGATATTCTGAATGTAGTAGAAGACTCCAGAATGAACATAACTATTTTGAAGGCTTTGAATACCTCTTTTATAGCCCTGATCCCTAAACAGGAGATGGCTCAAACCCCTGAGAGGTTCAGACCAATAGCTTTGTGTAATGTGGTTTACAAGATAATATCAAAAGTTGTAGCCAATAGACTCAAACCCCTCCTTCCTACCCTAGTTTCTATGGAACAATATGGATATGTGGAAGGAAGGCAAATTCTTAATAACATCATTCAAGCACATGAAGTGGTGCACTCTCTAACTAGCAAGAGAAAGGCTAGAATGATCATGCAATTGGACATAGCCAAAGCTTATGATAAGCTGAATTGGACCTATATCAGGAGAGTTCTTATTGCTTTCGGGTTTGATCACAATTGGGTGAGATGGATCCTAGCTCTGGTTACTTCTTCCAGCTTTTCAATTCTGGTCGATGGTTCTCCCTGGGAGACCTTTATTCCTTCTAGAGGCCTTAGGCATGGTGATCCACTCTCTCCCTTTCTCTTCATCCTCATGATGGAAGGACTAGGTCGGTCTATCAAGCATGCAAAAGAAGATGGCAAAATCAAAGGTCTCCATCTCTCTGACAATGGACAGGCCTTGACTCAAATTGTTTGATGATACCATGCTACAAGGAATCCCCCTAGTCAAAGAAGCTCTTGCGTATAAAAAAATCCTCAGTGACTTTGCCATGGCTTCAGGTATGGAAGTTAATCTCTCCAAATCTAAGATTTTTTTCTTCAATACTAATATTGCTATTCAGAGGAACATATCTAGAATTCTAGGCTTTCAAAGAGATTCTCTCCCCTCAAAATATCTGGGAGTTCGTCTAACTGCTAAACCATTACACAAGAGAATCTGGGAGCCGATGATTAATAAATTGCACGATAAAACCAAGAAATGGACTAAAATATCCTTAAACTTAGCTCGTAGGTTGGTGCTCACAAAGGCTGTACTTCAATCAATCCCAGTCTTTATGCTTTCAGCTCTACCAGCTCCTAAAGGAGTCCTGCATCAATTGAGAAACATACAAAGAGAATTTATATGGGGCAAGGGGAAAGAAAGGAAGAAATGGGCCTTAGTAGCTTGGGAAAAAATCTGCAAACCCAAAAACCACGGGGGTGTTGGATTGGAGGATCCTGAGATTCTTAGCAAGGTTTTAGGGGCAAAATTATGGTGGCACTGGATAAAAGAACCAGAGGCTCAATGGGCTATTATTTGGAAAGAAAAATATGCTAGCTCATGGCAAGATAATGACCACATAAGGATGGATGGTAATATAAAGGGATCACACATTTGGAATAAAGCCTGGGAAAACAGGGGCTTAGTTCAAGATAACAGCTTCTGGGAAATTAGAGAGGGAGACTTAGCTTTATTCTGGGAGGATGAGTGGCAACAAGAACCTATTCTGTTAAAAGAGGATTTGGAGGACCTTAAAGCAGAGGCAGATACTAAGGGGCTTTCCAAGGTTAAGGATTTTTGGGATCAAAACAATAGTATAGGGAAATGGAGAAATTAGAGGAATTTTGAGTTCAGAGATAACAACCCCCTGAAAGCTAAGGCTGAGACACTAATGAAAGTGTTAGAACAAAGGAAAATTCTAGTATCAGGGGGGCATGACCAGCTGAGATGGGGCAACAACAATGAGGGTACCTTTAATCTCAAGGAAGAAAAACTCATACTCCTTGAACTAGATTCCCATGCTCCGGATAGGATTTGGCTAAATCTATGGAGGCATCAACGCTGGATGAAAATTAAACTCTTCATGTGGCTGGTTCTGCATGGGAAAATTCTGACTTGGGATAACATTCAAAAGAGGGGTGTCCTGGGGCCTTCCAAATGCCAGCTCTGTGAAGCTCAAGAGTAAACAATGAAGCACCTTCTCAACAACTGCATTTTCACTTCCAGGTTATGGGATTCTTTTGCCTCCATCTTCCAACAGTCTGACAGGGACAATGGGAGTATTATCAATACCCTTATCAACTGGAGAAGGAAATTTTCAGATAATGGAGTTCTTGGTTCAGCTTGGGCCCTTACACCAAGCTTCATTATTTGGAATGTTTGGAAAGAAAGGAACAATATAATCTTCAAGAATGTTAAGAAACCTTCCCATTGCCTTTATGATTTGATCCTAAAACAACTTAAGGAGACGGTTGGCACTATAGTTTGAAATCTCCCTACGAATCCACCTTCAACAACAGATTTGAGGATTCTTTGTCAGCTAGAGTTGCAGTGATTTATTCCTCAACGCTTGGATAAGAAAGTTTCGATTTTGGATCCTGAGCTAGATTTTTGGCATCCTCCCCTTAAGGGTTTTCTGAAATTCAACATTGATGGTGCTTCAAAAGGTAATCCAGGCACGACCGGCTATGGAGGGGTGTTAAGGGATGAAAACGGAAGTATTCTGTTCATCTTCTATTGCCATTTAGGAAGAGCTACCAACAACATGGCAGAATTAATGGCTATGGAGCAATGTCTAGAGTTCCTGGTTCAGGATAACTACCAAAATGTGATCATTGAAGCTGATTGAAAGTTAATCATTAACTCGGTCAAGAGAATCAACTGGGCTACGAAGCCGAAAAAATCCTCAAGAAACTGGAGGCTGATCTAGGTCTTTCAACGGATTCACAATCACCTGCAGAGCCTGAGAATAGTCAGTTTTATACATGTGCGAAGAATGGCTAATAAATTGGCAGATTTTCTGGCCAATCAAGGAGTGATCTACACAGATAATAGGGTGGCAACGAACTGGCAAGAGCTACCTCAGAATAGATTAAAAGTGAAGTGTCAAGACTAAGCAGATGAAGATAAGACAATGTTTATGAAAAGAGCCATGGAGGCGGGGTACAGATGACCAACAATGTTTTGTTTAGCGGTTTGCTCACAGTCGGGTCTTTTGAGGGTTTTCTCATAGTCGGGTCCTTTGAGGGTTGTTTAGTAGTTTTCTCACAGTCGGGTCAACTTTCGCATCCCAGGTTAATATGTTCACTGCAGTTTCCAGTTGCAACAGCGTGGGCGATTTGGTTTTTTGGATAACAGGCAGGATGGCAGTTGCTTCAGGTCACATCGATTCAAGAAGGGTAGATGCATCGAGCATTGGGGAGCCGGGAACTCTCAGAGGTCGCGAAACCAGGGGTTTTTCCTCTTTGTTCGCATTATCGTGGACTAAGTGGTTTTCTGGTGATCACAACCCTAGCAAGCGGGAAGCAGATTTTCCATTTCGGGAGCGATTCCATTCAGCGTGCTCCACATGGCGGTGGGGTTAGGAGGAATACTGCCCTCATCGCACACTATTGTTTGTGAATGTAGGCGGGTGCGATATGATCCTCAACCGTCGGATCTTGCAAGGTAGATCTACGGATGAGATTGATCGAGCGTGTTGGTGGGTCCTTATGGTAAATGTCGTGTTGCTTAGCATAGCGATTTTAGTCATAATCGTTGGATCGAGTGGGGAGGTTGGACGATTAAGATTTAAGAAGAAAGTTAGGAAAATGGCGGGAAGCAATTTGTTCTTGGCGGGAAGAGACTTATCACTCATTCCATTGATTCATGGGTAAGGGAGTTGTGTGGATTTTAAAACTTTTTAGTTTGGAAGTTTTGTTCCTCTTCGGGTTCGAATCCAGTTTCTTGTATTTTTCTTTAGAGAGTTGTAAGGTTTGGTTGTAGGGGGTGGGGATTTTGCCTTGGGCCTAGTTACAGGTTTTGCTGGCTTCTCTCCTTGGTCCACGACCCATCGAGATTGTTGTATTTTATGTACTTTATTTGTTGTTTAATGAATTAGAAGGCCTGACTCTTGCATTAGCAATAAAAAAGAGAACTCGAGTATCTTGTGGCAAAATTTTGAATATTTTAGAAGCAATTTTTTTTGGACAGATCCTGACCTTTGTTGAGGAACAATCTCAACCTATCTTACCTCAGAACTCGACATTGCAGTGACCTGTAGCTAACTTAGACTATCTTCACAGATCTTGGCCTTCATACATGAACATATTTCGGCTTGTAGAATCCTTGGAACATAGTTTGGACCTGTGATAGGAATCATAACTCAGGGTTGTTTGATAAAAAAAACTTAGACTTGGATCTCAACTTGTCTTAAAGTAACTTTTTAAGAGAATTTTTAAGTGAAATAGAAGCAATTTTAAGGAAAAATATGTTACTTACTTGCATCTAGTTGAATAAGCTATTTAGAGTCTCAGAATTTAGAGCAACCTAAATATTGGACATGCAGTTCAATTGTAGCATGGAACATCTATGTGAAGATCTACGAAGAATTCTATCTAGGAAAACATTATATTGAGACTAGACATTGAAGTAACTTTAAAACAATTTTTGAAGACCTTTTTGAAGGAGCTCTTGAAGCAGATTTTGGTCCAACACCTGAAGATGCATATGAAGAATTAAAACCATCCTTGAAGTAGACCTTGGAGTAATCCTCAAAAGCAACCTTTGAAGTATTTATGAAGTAGTCCTTGGAGTGACCCCAAATCAGTCTCTTGAAGAACTATTAAGCAACTATTAGAGATCATGGAGTAGCTCTTTGAGGACATTTGTTTAAGCAAATTTTGGAGAGCATTTTGGAGAAGGATTGAAACCACTTAGATGAAATCTTAAATTAGTATTTTAATAAAGTTTTGGGAAATGTTTGTTCAAGGTTGGAGCCTTGTGAGAGACTAGGTTGAAGCCTGGATTTATATTTGAGGATTGGAGTCCTCATACAAGGTTGGAGCCTTGTGAGAGACTAGGCTGGAGCCTAGATTGATGTTTGAGGAATTGAGTCCTCATTCAAGGTTGTAGCCTTGAAGAAGTTGGAGAATTTTTTGTACAAGTTGAAGAGGATTGGAGTCCTCACTTTCTTTATTAATAAAAATATTTATTATTATTTATGTGTTATTGTAAATTGTGCTTCTAATGAAAGAAAAATATTAACTAGATAATTGAAAGAAATACTGATTCGCCCCCCTCTTAGTATTTCCAACAAATAGTATCAGAGCCAATTCCTTCAGTACCAACCTAACAGTTGGAAGGAAGACCCCCCTAGATCAAATGGAAAGGTTAATAAGGAAAGTCTCCAAATTCTTTGAAGATATTTCGTTAGTCATGAAATCAAAATTTAGTAAGGTTGGAAAAACTCCCTTGTTTGATGAAACAAGCTATGTATTATGGAACTCAAGAATGGAGTTATTTTTTATGGCTCTTGGTAGTGAAGTATGTGAATCATTGTTACTAGAAGCACAACAATAGAGGAGTCAAAATAATACAATACAAAAGAAATGAAAGAAATCTTGAGTGGTCTACCAGATTATGTAAAAAACAAGGTGGGTCAATGTTATTCAACTAAAAGTCTTTGGGACCAACTACACAAAATTTATGGAGGATTTGGCTTTGTGTATTTTGAGCCAGAACGAGAGTATGTGGAACAAGAGCATAAGGATGATCATGAATCAAAGGAAATAATTGAAGGCACCAACAAAATGAAAGACAATGAAGATGAAAAAGACATTGAAGTAGTAGTGGCTGAGGACTGAAGTTCTTTACCATGTGACAAGTCCGGATCAAGAATAAATGGTCGAGATTATTGATTATTTGTTACAATACATAATCATCATGATATCATTGCTGAGGTAGGCATATCGATACTCAACATATAAACCAATTTACATGTACATGTACAATAATCATAATCACGTCCATTGATGACAGATTGTGGATCCATGCTTGGATATCTTTTTGATTGATCATATCCATCATACTTTGTAATCTTGAATCAATCCTGAAATCGCAACCCAGAAGGATGAAAATAGATCCGAGGTCTTCTACCTCGTCACTCAATAGTACGAGTCTAACCATGTGAATAAATGTGTTTGAGTCAAACATGGTAGACACCATATGATTACTGGCCAATGATGTAAGCCATTAACAGAGGTGAGAGGAACCGCCGATAATGATAATGGCCCTCAAGGTACTACAATACAATCTATTTGGTGCGAATAAATGAGCTAAAGTAAAAAACCAAACAGAATATTCCGGTCGAAGGCCAATGATGAGAACTTGTCCCCGGAAGTGAGGAAACATTCCATTGAGGCATGCAAGCTCCAAGGAACTAACGGGATTTTCTACGTCAACTTCCTGGATAATGTGTTGATGTTGACAGGAAGTGACCGGTCGCAAGAGGGCCTTAATGTATTCCCCATCAAAGATGCGAGACATATATCAATATTTGAGATAGAATGTGATGATGCAGAGTCAGTTCAGGAGTGACAGAAATGAAGTAAGGCTTAAGGGTATTGTAGCAAATGTCAACTGAGGGTGGAATTTCTCTTGAACATATCAGTGACACTGATATGGAAGTGGCAGCATTGACTCAAAGACCTATCATGAAGATTTTCATTAAGGTGATTAAAAAAGAGGAAAGAAGATTCACCAACCCAAAGTAGTCACGAAGATGAAGTGAAAGAGTGTCATGTTCAAGAGAAACTTGCTGCCATAAATAAGTATGATGCTCCGTTTTCCCAATTTTCCAACCATTTTTGGCCAATACCTCTTTATTTTTGACAATCTTGAGGAGGATAACATATGCTTGATCTATAAGTTCACCCTATGGATGAATCCTTCTGGGAATTTTCAAGTAACCCTAAGAAGGATTGGTTTGGTCTCACCATGCTATACGAGTCCAACAATGTTTAATAATTTTACAAGTCCAATGAAGGCATAAATCAACTTCTTTTTCATGTTTAGAGAGTTTAAAAAATAGGCGAAAAAGAAAAATCCAATATGTTCCTTTTCGTAAATTTGTCCCTTGGGCCCGACGTAAAACAATACCCAGGAGAACCTTTTAGCCATGTTCGACTAATGTATTCCATTTACGTAAGTAGTTTGTCTAGTCCAAAAAAGGTTTAAACTTATATTGGGTAGACATCTTGTCATTTACTTTAACGAGTTCAAAAAGAAAGCTGCTCGACATTTTTTTCATGTTTTGGGAGTCTGAAAAGAGCTTAAAGAGGACTCCAGGTGGTTCCTTTTTCTTAAGTTTAATGAGCCCGAAAAATGATAAAAGTATACTCATTCATCAAAATGACCTGTATTTTAAATATAAACTGCATTACATCCTTCAGTTATCATTTAACCTGCTCAAAGCACCATAAAAACATAAAAATACATGATGTATGGTAAAATTAGGTCAAAACCATTAAAAAATATTAAAATAATGACTTATTTTGACGATAAAATTGAAACAAGTAATTTTATTTCTTACCATTGTCATTTTACCAATTTGAGAGAGCTCTGAGTGGTTTTTACCTTGAATCTTTAGCATGCGATTGTAGCCAATTTGGTGGACCATTTCTAGTACCGTTAGTTCCAGGTAGGAGGTCTATCCTTTGTTGTCATTTTCATGGTTTTAGTTTATTGTCTAATTGATTTTTTGGGATTTTTTTTGACTTTTTAGAACTTAGAAATTTCCCTGGGTCCATTACACTCTTCTTATATGAAGAAGTGTGATGGGTAAGTTATGTTTATATTAATCAATGTGAACCAGCACACTTTCTAGGGAGGGTAAATGCCATGGGTCACTTTGCTCATGAATGAATAGTGGGATGGGTGCAAAAAGGGTTCCAAAAAATGAGTTTTAAGTTATTTTTCTCCCAAAATTTTTCATATTGCTAATTTTATGTGTTTTTTCATGTTATTTTGCAGATATTTACCAGAGTGAAAATGGATTTAAGCTGGAGAGAAAGGGAGCATGAGGCTCAAGACGTGATTTTTCCAAATGATCCAACAACAATGCAAGCCTTAAGAATTTGTGGGCTACTGAAGTTCTTCCAGATTCTGTGTATGATTCTGTGCATGAGGGCCCAATTAGAGTTGTTGGAATATTTGGTAAGAGCTTGGGACATATGGGGACAATACTTCAGGATTGGAGAGCACATTTTCAAGTGAGGGATTACATAGTTATCCATTGTCAAACTCACTCTCAAGAAACTAAGGATGGGAAAATCAAGAAACTAAGGATGGGAAAATCAAGATAAAGGATGTTATTCAACTTCCCCTCAAGACAATCCCATTTACTATTACTCAGTTGGCCGATAATATCGCTCTACATTTAACTACCAAGTATCAAATGCAGTATGCATTAGAATGTTTGGAACCTATGATCTTCAATTGGCGTAAACGAGTCTTGGTCAATATGAAGGAACAAATCAATAGAGTAAAGATCGGACGATTGAAGAACTTTGGGTATGGTTCTATCATAGTGTTATTTCCTTATAGAGGGAACCATTACTACAACCTCAACGAATATCCCATGAGCTACCTGAACCTAGAGATCCTCGCATGAGGCAATGGGTAGACTTGATGGCTCGACACATAGGAGGGCCTATGATGACATCCAATCCTACTTTCTTCAAATGGTTGTGAGAGTAGATGATTATGATTGAGGACTACCCTCATGCTAGAGCTAGTTTCTGTGGAGACCCAGAGCTCATTTTACTTGAAGTCAAGAAATGGAGTGATGGAGGTAAAAGAAATGCCATTTTGGATATTTTTGGTTCTTTTAAACTTTACAATTTATTTTTGTTTTTTATGAGTGTTAGAGACTAACTATTGGTTTTACATGCAGATATCAGACTACTGAGACCAGTGGGAATGTCTCCACTCCATCGATGGGTGCAACCACAACTGGGATAGGCTAGAGTCGATGGGGAAAATATGTAGGAGCTAGGAGATCTAGACTTGATAGAGACATTAGCTGAGTTTGAGCACCATGTGGAGGGCTTGAGCCACCATGTTCCAGATACTGGGGTTGATGATATCCTAATCTGTTTACAGAGATACACTATAGGGGTTCCAACTCGGATCACCAACTGCGACGCAAGGTTACTTGTGCAGTCGTGTGTTACCGTGATCACCACTGGGATTAGTCACCTAGGGATTTAGAGCCACATTTTGTCTTTTGCATGTATTCAGATATTGTAGGCCATGAGCCATATGTGTCTCAGACAAAATTTTTGTAAAACTCAAATACTATTTACAGATCTAATCTATGGATGTTTTCTACTTTATTATGTTATCCTATACAATATGTGATGATGATTGTATATTTACAAATGTTGCAAATGTATGCCTAAAACATAATTGACCAATGCATCTGTTAATGTAATTAGAATTCTAGGGACATGTTGATATGAAATATAGTCAAAATGTCTCTCTAAAAGGCGAAATCTAAAAAAAATACTCAACATAGTTGGACTTCTTACTGAATAAACATTATTCAGATGTAGCACCATGAGTTGTGAATCAAGTTTGACGATCAAATGACGAATACCACGTGAAATGGCATCAGCCAATTGTTCAATCGCTGTGCTATACGTAGTGATATTATTAGTTGAGTGACCGATGCAAATTCCTTGCAAACTCACTAACTTGTCATAAGGAGCATATATTGTCCATGGTGAGTATATTTTGAGGTACAACCCTTTGCGAGGTTGTGCCAAGGGAATTTCATCAAAGTATACAAGCTCGTAGGCCCATTTTGCAAGAATATGTTTAACTATATATGGACCTAATCACATTGGTTTGAGTTTTCCATCTCCTAATTTATCGGCTTCGTGGTCATACAAAAGGACTAGATCACCCTCCGAGAAGGCACGAGGTTTAACATTTTGGTCATATTGTGCTTTAAAACATTTTTTGTGAGCTTCGTTGGCCATCACAACATCGTGTCGAGTCTCATATAGACGAGCTAGGTGAAAAAACATTCTTCTTCGACAGATGTAGCAGGAAGAAGTTTGACGACAAGTTTTAATGATGAAATTTCACATTCAATTGGAAGAACGACTTCTAGACCATACACCAACTAAAAAGGTGTGAATCTAGTCGCGGTTCAGACAGTCTAGGTGCGGTATGCCCACAAGTATGAACAAAGAATAGTATGCCAATTCATTTTATGAATCCCTACCATGCGTTGAAGCATTATTTTCAAAACCTTATTAATGGATTTTACTTTGCCATTGGCCTATAGGTAGTAGGGACTTGAGCTGTCATGCTGTAAGCCCAACTTGGTAGTTAGTTCAAGCATCATGTAATTGCGAAAATGTTTGCCATGGTATATGACTATAGCTTGTGGCACACCAAATCTTGTGATAACATATTAAAGAGGAGCAATGCAACAATTTTAACACTGTTGTCATATGTAGGCATCACTTCATCCCATTTCGTAAAATAATCTACTGCAAAGATTGTGTAACCATGCCCCCTGGCCGAGCAAGGGTTACTGGTCATGAAGTCAATGCCCCATTTGTAAAGGTGTCCAACAACGACAATTGGATGCAAAGGAGCATGTGGAGCATGGGTTTTACAATTATGGACTTGGCATGCGTGACACTTTTGGATTGCTAGGATACGATCTTGGAACATAGTCGGCCAAAAGTAACCAACACATAAGAGTTTTTGAGTGGTAGTATAACCAAACATATGTTTGTTGCATGCTCCAACATGACAATCATTCAAAGCTTTCTCAGCCTCCTCATGAGTGAGGAACTGTCAGAATATCATATTGATAGCACACCAATAAAGGGTGTCACTGATTATGATATAATGATGATCCTGGTACCAAATACGATGTTGAGCAAAACAAGTGGTTTCAGGCCCAAAATTTTGGTTTTGGCGATAGATGATGATACCTCTACACCATGGATTAGAAGAGTCTATCAGAAGCAACATTTCATCAGGGATAAAGTTGTCAGTTGTTGATTCTAATGGAGAGGAGGGAAGGTCGCATATTAGTTCGATAGATACTAAGGATTTCTTAGACTTGGACTTAATGAAATCCAAATCAAACTCTTGTAGGATAAAGATACACTTCGAGTATTTTCCCCTAGAAATTTACATGATAGGATGTAGGTCATAAGGCTGCAATCAGAAACTACAATAGTCTTGTGAAGCATAATATAGTGGCAAAATATTTGAACAACTTGCACAACTACCAAGGCTATTTTTTCAACATGAGAGTACTTGGCTTTAGTTTCGGTCAAATTACGACTCAAGTAGTAGATAGGGTGTTCATCTCCTAAATCATATTCTTGTACCAATACCATAGTGATAGTGGTAACAGCCGCAAAAAGATACATGAAATAGTATTAATGATAATAAGGGGGATACAATAATAATGCTTGGGTTAATACACCTTTGAAGGCATCAAAATCCTTTTGAGCGATATCATCCTAGTTAAAGGGAACCCCATTTTTCAATAAACAAGTAAATCCTTTGGTAAGTTATGCATAATTAGGAATGAAACGTCGTAGAAATTTAACCTTCCCTTGCAGGCATTATAACTGAACAAGAGTGGAAGGAGATGAAAGATAGAGGTTTTCCTGAACTTTCAAGGGATCAATACGGATTCCTTGTTTGGACACAATGAATCCTAGAAGTCGACTAGATTGAACATATAAGACACATTTATGCAGGTTTAGTTGGATATTATAGTGTCGACTTTGTAAGAATATTGTTCTGAGATGCATTGAATAGTCTTGACAAATCTTAGGGTGGCAAAAAAATCATCAAGGTATGGTTGCACGATATGCATAATATTGTGAAAAGCACAATTCATTGCGTGTTGGAAAGTTTCTCCTGCATTCATAAGACCAAAAGGAAGTTTGTGATAAGAAAATGTACCCCATGGAAAAATGAACACAATCTTATGATGGTCAGATGAGAGTATGTTGATTTTATTGTAGCCAAAAAAGCCATCCATAAATGAGAAAATTTCACTCCTGGTACAATAATCAACAATTTGGTCGATGAAATGGGTTGGGTAGTTGTTCTTGAGACAATTTCTATTAATATCCCGATAATTGACACGTACTTGGATTGTACCCTGTTTCTTCATTATGGGAACAATGTTTGAGACCCAATCAATTAAAGGAACAAGATAAATGAAACCATATTGAAAAATATTTTTAACTTCTGCCTTAATCGCAACAAATTTCTTAGGGTGCACCAGACACAAACATTGACTAATGGGCTTGACGTCCAGATATGTTTTAATTTTGTGCACCATAATTTTTGGATCAATGCTTGACATCTCTTCATATGTCGAAGCAAAAACGTCACAAAATTATTG
The DNA here is from genome assembly GCA_000404065.3 of Pinus taeda. NCBI lineage: Eukaryota > Viridiplantae > Streptophyta > Pinopsida > Pinales > Pinaceae > Pinus > Pinus taeda. The sequence goes on along the minus strand of APFE031068282.1, from coordinate 143,013 downwards.
AAAAAGGGCCTCTTAAATATTAATATCATATGGAGAGCAAGAGGAACCTATATGAACATTTTCGATAATGTTGGGCTTAACTTAAATGTTAAGAGGTGTCCTCAATATTTTCCAGGTTTTTCTCAGAATTCACCTCATAAATGGAGACAGGGTTCTGAGGTTCTTAATAAACTTCGGGTAGAAAAAATCTTCAAAATCACTCTCAAGAGTGTCAGGCTGAGGAAAGAAAGATAAATGATGATTTCTATCATCCCAGGGTTTCTCATCTGACATCATTATCTCCATGATGCTTCCGTTGGTGGGAAATGTATCACTGAAAGGATCTGATTGCGAAACTAAACCTGAATCTTGAGAGGAATAATAAACCAAGTTTAATAAGTTATTGTTTTTAGAATTTTCCAAACATGATAGGTTAATAGCATCATAAGCTAACTCAACGGGGTTGAGCGACATATGGTCGGCAAAATATTCAATGTTGGAATTGTCAGGAACTATACAGGGATCATATGGAATAACACTAGATGAAATCATGTTGATTGGAGAAACCATAAGGGGAATGTCAGGAGGAGGAAGCACACAAGTTCCCATTAAGGATGAATTTTTGAATAATCCTACTCCAACATTTTTGAAAGGTAGTGGGGTCTTTCCCACAAGAGGTATGTTTCCAGTATTTTAGGAATCAACGACAAAAAAAAAACCTCATCAATGACCATAATGCCCCCTGGTGGGGGAAAGAAATCATCCAAAAATAGGATGAGACTACAACTTCCATAGCATAAATCAAAGTACATCCCAATAAGAGGTTGTAATCTATCTACCCACCGATGACCTCGACTTCTACTGAAACTATCTTACCGGTTAGTCCAAATGGAAAGGAATTAATAATTCTGTAAGGTTTAAATTCTCTTCCATCAAAATATTTGAGCATCGTCGGTGACCGAGTAAGGGAAGGAGAACCTAAATATTTCCAAAATGACATCGACATGATGCAATTAGAGGCACCTTCATCCACAATGGTGCATAATACATTTTTGCCTCTACCCACAACTTGAATCATAAATGCAAGTTGGGGCGGAATTTTAGGTGTATAATTCTCGTGATTGAACACAACGAGACCCAAACATGAAGGATCTACTCCTCTAATGGTTGCTAATAGTGACTTCCTCTAAGCAAGAAAATTCTGCAAAAAATCAAGAGTAAACATAGCCGAGGGATCTTGGGCTAAATCTTCAACTATATTACAATTTTGTGCAGTTTTCACATGGGGTTTAAATCGTGATTTATGAGTCAACCCTTTTGGAGGTTTAATTGTCAACTCAGGAGTAGGTTTCTCGATTTGGAGAGGACCAGATGTGAGTGGAGTAGAACTGGAAGGTTGATCACTAGCCTTTCCAGTTGACAAATTCAAAATATGATAACCTTTGTTTCTAGTGGTCATTGAGATGTGTTTATGACACTGTTGTGGTAAAATCACAACCCCCCATTATTGATGTGTTCACTTCAATAATGGGGACCCTTTCTATAAAAATTTCGGCTAAGCACCATTTTGGATTTTTATTTTAGTTGACTGCCTTACACTTTTGTTAATTTTTAGTTTTCTTTGGATTCTTGTTTTGATTGCTTTGTTAGAATCGATTTTTTACAAGCTTCCCATTGACGCTTGTTTCGCCTCATTTGGTCAACTGGTTTGAAAATGGCACTCCTTTGAAGTCTCATTATTTATCTAGCCTGGGTTAAAAATGTATAAAATGTACAATATTGCATTTTGTAAATAAATTAGTCGAATAAAGCATTCATTTTAAATATTAACCCGTAGCAAGTTTTTACTAACATTTTCATTTTTTAGTCATGCAGCGAAATTATTAATTATCGGGGTTTTAGGAAATCCACTCCAATTGCCAAATCAAATCTTAATCTCAAAAATCTAAACATTCAAGTGGCTGTAGTTTATTTTTCATTTATTTTCCAAGTAGCTATCATTTAGAAACTTATGTTCATAAAAATAAAACAAAAAATGAAAATTTAAGCTTTAAATAATAATTTTTAATTAACTTAATATATTATATAATTATTTTATTAAAGTTAAAATTTAAAAACAACAAACAAAAAATATAAAAAATCGCATCGGGAGTTCTATTCGCATCGGGAGTTTATTCGCAAAATTTTTTAAAGAGCCCCCGATATACCCCTTGAGCCACCCCCGATGCGAATTGCCGAGAAAGCAAAAGGAATGAATGTACATGTCGGATCGGGAAACTCATGCGTCAAAGTTTAAAAGTCCCGATAGCCTCTTATCCCCGATACACCTCCATGCTCCGATATCCGATGGCCTCTTATCCCCGATTGCCGAAATTTCAAAAAAGGCCCGAAAGGCATATGGGCATGATGTATTAATTAAAAAAGTTTGGTATTAATCATACGTATGGTAGTTTAAGTGTGGAGTTAATAAAAGATATGTTGGTGTATTAGTTTAATTTATAATATAACATATTAAAGCAATTATTTAATATTTGAAATTAGTTAA
>APFE031068282.1:50245-139670 GCA_000404065.3 Pinus taeda | reverse complement strand
TGAGTAACTACTTACTCTGAAATCTGTCTTATGAAACTGATTTATTGAATGATAATGTGTTGTGAACTATTTCCATATATCATTATTCAATTATTGGATTTATTGATTTGATAATCAATATCATTTTGTGAACTATTTCCTGAATGTTGTTGGTTTATTATTTCAGTTTTAAGGTCTCGATAGAATGTGTTTTGGCAACCATGATATCAGTTAATTGAACTACTTCATTAACTTGATATTCATTATAAACAAGACATGTTTAAATCCCAATATTTTAATTATCTTGCTCTTAGTTGGGTTAGATCTATATCTTCCTAATTAAGATAAGATTTAGATTAGTTTCTTTTACTTGTATCATAGAATAAGCTTGCATTTAGAGTAAAATCTACATTTTTAAGTCCTCTTCTCAAAGAGGCAAAACTTTAGTTGTGGCTTGGCTGAACCCAATTCAGCTTAAGGGTAATTCTCTTGCCTGATCAGCAAGAAGAAGTGATCTGATGTCCCTGTCTATTGGTAGTTGAAGATACATTATAAACCAATAGCAATAGGGAGAAGGTAACTGGACCTAGATGAACAGTCGGAGCCACCACACCAAACGGAAAAGGTGCTGCTTTTAAGGTCCAGACCGGGTGGTTATCCCCCAATGTTGTTGCAGCGATTTTCGAAGCATCAACACAACCTTGAGACCGAAATAGGCAAGTTAAAAATAGCCATTCCACTATCAGAACTGGCTAAGCATCATGTCTACAGAGAACAAATCAGTAGATCACTTCAAATTTCAGAAAATAGAGATGTAGTAAATGTCCTTGATGACCAACCCGAATTAATCTTTGGCCCTGAAGTAAATGGGAAATCAGTAGAGGGAAGTGTTCCTCCTCTCTATGTGAGTCTGAACATTCATGATAAAATTCTTCACAATGCAATGTTCGATTTTGGTGCTTCTAAATATTTAATGCCCAGATCTGTAATGGAGAAGCTGGACCTAGATATCACTAGGCCATACAAAGACTTTTTTCTTTTGATTCAAGCCAGGTTAGATGTCTAGGACTAATCAAAGACTTATGTGTATCATTAGTCCAATACCCAGCCAAAACCATTTTAATGGATGTGGTGGTGGCTGATATTCCACCCAAATATGGAATGTTGCTGTCTAGATCTTAGGGAGCAAAGCTGCAAGGATTATTACAGCTAGACATGCCTTATGCAACCATCTCAGTTTTTGGGCAACCAAAGAAGTTATATAGAGAGACTTTGATGAAGTATGTAGATAGCAGTCAAGAGAAACCTCAGAACTTTCCCATCTATTCCATGCATTTTGATATGGACTCCTTCATACTATACAATGATGAGATTTACCCCCCAACCAATGTCAATGCTTTGGCTTTAGAGCTGAAAAATTTCATAAATGAGAAATCTACTATTCAAGAGCAAAAAACTTCTATGAAAAAGGATATATCAGACCACCAAGAAAAACCAGCTGAAGATAAACGACTGTGCCTACCCATAAAACAAATCATTCAAACTCCAAATTCTGATTATAAACATGAAACCCTCTGGTATTTGGAAATTTGATGGATCTGTCAACAAACTAGGAGCAGGGGTTGGAATTTGGATTCATAATTTGGAAAATGATCGTGCTCAAGGACATGCATACAGGTTGAATTTTAGATGCACTAACAACATGGTTGAATATGAATCCCTCTTGCTAGGACTCAAAGTGATCAAAAGCTTAGGGGCAGTTAGGGTATCAATTTCGGGAGACTCTGATCTAGTTGTCCAGCAAATGAAAGGAACTTTTCTCACAAATGATATCAGGTTAAGATCTTATAGAGTTGCAGCAATTGAAAGACTCAATACCTTCTTAGAAACACAGCTGGCTAAAATCCCAAGGAAACACAACTTGCATGCTCACAGTTTGGCAACATTTGTCAGTACTTGTAAACTGCCATTTGAGCCTAATCATCATTTTACAACTGAGATCAAACACAGACCAAGTGTTCCTGACAATTAAAAAATTGGCAAGTGTTTGACAATGACACTCAGATCAACAATTTCCTGACCTTAAAAGAGGAATTTTCCAGCACATATATAGACACTGGCACTGTTGGAGAAATTGAGTAAATGGACAAAATTGAAACACACATTTCAGCTTAAACAACAACTCAAGTACTACATCCAACAAAATTTACTAGCAGAGAAATGAAAGAGCTTAAGGAAATATACTTTGATGAAGCTGTTGAAGGGGAATCTGAGGTCATTGATTTAAAGGACAATTATTTGCCTACAGGATTAACTCCTCTGGAAGACATTTTTGACTCTAATGATATCTCAAGGAAGCCTAAAATGCAGCCTCTAAATGCAGAAATTGAAGACTGTAATATAGGAACTGAACACAATCCTAAAATGATAAAACTGTCCAAAAATTTGCCTCCTGACCAAAAGCTTAAATATGTTGAATTGTTCAAAGAATTTCAAGACGTGTTTGCATGGAGTTATGAAGATCTCAAGTCTTATGATACCTCTGTTATCCAACACACAATACCCCTCAAAGGAAATCAAAAACCTTTCAAGCAAAAACTTAGAAGGGTCAACCCTGTACTTCTCCCTCTAATCGAAAAAGAAGTCAAAAGAATGTATGATGTTGGGATAATTGCACCCATTAGATTTTCTGAATGGGTCTCTAATTTAGTGCCAACTAGGAAGAAAACAGGAGAGATCAGGCTCTATGTTGATTTGAGGAATCTGAATAAAGTCTCTTTAAAAAACCACTACCCCTTACCTAAGATGGACCACATTTTACAAAGGGTAGTAGGGGCCTCTAGGATCTCACTGTTGGATGGATTTTCAAGCTTCAACCATATTCTAATGCACCTTGATGATCAAGATAAAACTACCTTTACAACACCATGGGGAACTTTCAAATATGTAAAAATTCCATTTGGACTTAAGAATGCAGGGCCAACCTTCCAGCGTGCAATGGACATAGCTTTTGCTAAGGAAATTCATGATTTCCTAGTCATATACCTTGATGATCTCACGGCCTTTTCCAAATCAGATCAAGAACACCTAGATCATCTCAGACAAGTGTTTTTAATCTGCAGAAAGTATGGTATATCACTAAATCCTAAGAAGTCATTATTTGGCCTAAAAGACGGCAAACTGTTAAGCCACATAATCTCAAAAGATGGCATAAGAATTGATCCTGACAAAATACAGGCCATTTTGCAAGTTCCTCACCCTAGAAATATCAAAGAACTTCAAGCTTTCCTAGAGAAGATCAACTTTTTGAGGAGGTTCATACCTAATCTGGCTGAATTAATTAAACTGCTAAATAACATGTTAAAGAAGGATTCCAAGGTCAAATGGACGGTAGACGCCAAACAAGCATTTGAAGAAATCAAAATGGATTTGACTCAAACACCAATTCTAACAAGCCCAAAGTTTGATAGGGACTTCATAATCTTCTCCTTTGCCTCAGAACATACTATTGTTGTTGTCTTGCTACAAAAAGATGATCAAGGACATGAAAAACCCATAGCTTTTTTCAGCAAAGTACTTAGAGATGCACCTCTTAAATATCAAATCATGGAAAAACAGGCTTATGCCCTTGTAAAAGCTATTAAGGACTTCAGAGTTTATATCTTATACTCTCACATAATAGCTTATGTGCCAAATACTGTTGTCAAAGATATCCTAACTCAAGAAGGAATCGAAGGCAAACGTGGCAAATGGATAGCTAACATTTTGGAATATGACATTTAGATTAAACCAACAACGTTGATAAAAGGACAAGGATTAGCTAAACTTATGACTGAAACCAATTTGCAAGCCCTTGATATTAATGAACTAGATAATGAACAGGAGATGGCCACTCCACGGATCAATCAAGCCTTTTTACAATCACCTTGGTATGCTGATATAATTTATGTATTACTAAACCTGCAGGCTCCTCCAGGGTTATCTAGAACTAGGAAAAGATTTCTGAAAATGAAAGCTTCAAAATTCTGTATTTTAGATAATGCTTTGTTCTAGAAAAATCATGAAGGCATTTTACTAAATTGCTTAACAGAGGATGAAACTGATAAAGTGTTTAAAGAATTGCATGCAGGGGACTGTGGTGGACATTTGTATTGGAAATCAACTGCTGATAAGATCCTAAGGGCTGGATTTTATTGGCCCACTCTATTTGTTGATGTAAATAAATTTGTAACTTCTTGCCATAAATGCCAAATTTTTGAAGGCAAGAGAAAACTTCTACCTTTACCCCTTAAGCCAATTTCCATTGAAAGACCATTTCAGCAATGGGGTTTAGACTTCATTGGGGAAATCCACCCTCCATCCTCTGGCTAACACAAGTGGATCCTTACTGCCACTGATTACTTCACCAAGTGGATAGAGGCCATCCCTTGTAGGCAAGCCAATGATTCAGTGATCATGCAATTCTTAGAAACCAACATCCTGTTTAGATTTGGCTGTCCCGAAAAAATTATTACTAACAATGCTGCTGCCTTCAAATCTAAGAGAATGATCAATTTCTGTCACAAGTACCACATTATCTTAGGCCATTCCACAGCCTATTACCCTCAAGGTAATGGTCTAGCTGAGTCATCCAATAAAAGTCTGATCAATATCATTAAGAAAGTATTGGATGAAAACAAGAAAAACTGGCATAAAAAGCTTATCAATGCACTATGGGCAAATAGATTGGCTACAAAGAGATCCATTGGAACAAGCCCCTATGAATTAGTTTATGGCATGGAGGCTATATTCCCTTCATCTTTGGGAATCCCTGTAATAAAATTATTACAAGAACTGCAGGCAGAACCCAATGACATTCAGAGAAGGATAAATCAGGCTATTCACCTACAGCAGACCAGAGAAGAAGTATATCAGAGGTCCAAGTGTTACAAGAAAAGATAAAGAAGATATTTGATAAAAGGACTAAGGCAGAGGATTTCTACATTGGAGACAAGGTTTTGAAATGGGACTCAAGGAGAGAAGACAAAGGGAAGCATGGGAAGTTTGACTTTTTATGGAGAGGACCTTTTATCATCCAGGTTGTACAAAGAAACAATACTTACTTTTTAAGAAGCCTGGGTGGCACAGAAGCAGAAGATGGACCAGTTAATGGTCGGTTGTTGAAGCATTATTTTGATCCATTTTGTTGATATGTCAGGACTTTAACTTGTACATAAAAGTATTTAGTTTCTGCAGTTTATTACAGCAATTAAATAGGAAGCAATCTGTAGCAAATTTTGAGCAACAGTCAAGGAACTATGATACCTCTTTGTGTTACCTTTTAGCTTACCAGAAATTCAAGAAGAAGACTTGGGAGATGTAAATATGAGAGCACAGCAGAGGTCTCATTGTTCGAATCAGCTCATGAGAGAGGTGTATATCTTACATGATTCTCTGAATAGTTTGTTAACTTACAACAAAGAAACAATTTCAGAATGCAGCAAGAGTTGTACATAAGGCAATCTGACCTGTTGTTCTTGACTTTTCACCACGAAAAGCCATCCCCAAGTGGAGCCACTGTTAGGTTCCTATACCAATAGGTGTCATATTTCATGATTGACTGGTAAAATCTCAAATATGTTCATCCTTTCCATGCTGCAAAGGTTCCAAAGAAAAAGAAAAAAAGAAAAAATGAAAAGAGGGTGTGCCCTAAAAGAAAAATCAAAGGGCAAGAAGAAGAAAAAAGACAAAATGAAAAGAGGGTGTGCCCTAAAAAAAAAATCAAAGGGCAAGAAAAATAAGATGGTCAAAAGAAAAAATGAAAGAAATGAACCCCAAACAAAGGACCATGGAAAGTGTGCAAGTCCAAAAAGCCACTACTATTCTATTTTTGCAATGAGCTTATGGTATGCAACTATTGATTCATGTCACAGTTGATGAATGGTCAAACAACATAATCTTGGCCAAATTCATGTTTAAATTACTTATCTTAGAGATAGAGAATGAAACTTGTCCAAATTGCTCAATCTTGGCAAGTGAATAGCTAGGTAGAGAAGCAAAGGAGCTCAACTGCTAAATCTGAGCCCTTGGATGTTATAAAGGTAGATTTAGATAAGATTGCATTGAAAAGAAAAGAGGATTGAGAGGGTCTGCTAGTTCAAGTGCACCCATAAAAAAAGGAAAAAAATGTTAGGAATAATAGGCTGGGTAGGCAGTTTTGGTGTTGCAGAAGCATGATTATGTTAAAAAAAATTTCCCTCAAAGATGTTCATCATTTTGTTATCAAAAGTACCATGGCAGCTAGTGGATTACAAATCAAGTAAGGCATGACTAACTTCCCTGCACCCTTTTCCAAAATCACTCACTAACCTCCCCCCAAGAATATTGAGATGTGCTCAATATTCCTAGATCACTCCCTTTCATGAAAAATCCTGAGTAAAATTCTATTTTACTAAGGAAAAGAAGCCACATTTCTTGTGTAAAAATTATTTTCTCCCCTCAGCCTAAGTTATCACCCTTTGTAACTTAGCGCCTACCCTTCATAAATAATTACTAACCATATTATATAAACCCCTATATTTCTCCCTCATACCCGTACTATGTAAATATATGAAAAACCCCAAAAAATCTAATATCCCACCCTGGCTAAATTATAGCCATGTATTAATGTTTTATAGGGGATTAAAGGTTTAACAAACCTTGTAATAACCCTTCCCGCGCATGAACTTTGGGATTAATTAACACCAGGCTAATTAAATAACCAAACCCACCCCGCGACCAGTCATAATAGCCCCGAGAGTTGTTAAAACATTTAATTTAAATGTGGGTCCCTGAGCCATAGTCCTCCGCCAACTCTACTTGCCACCAGCCGTTAGATCCTGGCCTGCAGATCTAATGGCCCAGATCAATATCGAAAGCCCTCTAATGCATGTACTTTACCGTACGGGGAGCCGGTGGTATTCCCGCCGTACCAGGGACATGTGGCGCCCTCCCGGCATGTTCGCTGCCCCTCCTCTGATACCATCGTAGCCGAAAAAGTGGTGCGGGACAATACCGCTTACCGCCCTCCACCAATCCCCCGATGACGTCATCTGCGACGTCATCCACCATGTCACCCTCCGTACCCCGAGTCACGACAAAGAATCACGTCATGCTGATGTCATCCGAAAAAAGCGCCAAAAGCCATCGAACCCAAATTTTTGTTAAAAAACCCGTAAAAACCGTCGTTTTCGTTCATTTTCATTCGTTTGTTTCCCAAGACTGTGCATGAAAATTACGTCCAGAAAACTACGGAAGCTCCAGTCCGCCACTCGGCCAGCATAATCCAGTATCCCACTCTACAATTCATTGTCCAAACCCGCAAACGTCTCTTGTACGCATCCAAAAATACAGGTATTTACCGTATTTCACCTTACGAACCTGTGTTTTGGTTTTTCGCTATAAAATTGTACCTGTAAGAACTAAATTTAAGCCAAAACAGTCCATATTTTCTATACCACCCACCCAAAACTGCTTTGTTTCCCTTCTTTCCACGAAAATTGAACTTTCGAGTAAAAAACACAGAGAATTGAACAATGGAAGCTCTAGTGGCCCTCAATGTCGCTCCCCTCAATACACATCACAAGCAGTTGGAGTGGTTGCCCCTAGCTGATAGAGATTTTCAAATTCAAGACTTAATTGGTGATAAAAACCACCTTCAAGCTTTTTGTGAGATTAGGAACAATTACCGAAGCAATTTTGATGTCTATGGAATATGGGAATCCAATTTGCCCATATACTACCTCCCCTCTGTCAATATTTTCCCAGATATTATCCACCTATGCTGTGCCAATTATGAACCTACTCAAAGAGCATTTATGACTCCATCTGGAATTGTCCTCTTTTACATTACTCTTGAGTCCATAAATGAAATGTTTCACTTCAAACCCACTCAGCCTCTGGCTCCTCTGTCTATGGGATTCTTGCTTGAAGAGGGCCGCACACTGCCCAATTCAGAGTTAACCCGGATTGCTCAAACATTTATTAGACCAGATTACCAGCCCAAAGAGCCACCTCCCTATGTCCATGTCTGGTTCAATGAGGCTGGGAAATTCATTATTGATATGATATCTTATATCCTGGGATTTAAGACAAGTGAGTATGTTGATGAGACCACATTAGTTTGCTATCCATTTTTACTCTAGGCCAGCGTCCTGCTGTCAAATATGATTATGCCACTTTCATAGCCAATAAGATACATGAGAAATTCATGAGTCTAGACAGAGAAGGAGTCTTCAAGTATACCTCTTACATATATCATCTGTTCTTATAGTATCAAACAGACATTTTTCAGTTTCCTATCAGGAAATTGGATTCCAAAGGAGAGAGAAGGTTTGTGATATTTTGGACCTCAGTCTTCCACCATGTTTCTGACTCTCCTTACACCTACTGTGAATTCATTGACCTGTTCATACATCCGACCTCCTCTCTATTGATGAGAACTCCTCCTCCCAGACTTGCTGGTGATATGCAAAAGATTCTATAGCTCTCCAAAAACTACATAATAGGTGACCGGTACCTCTACCAGAATCACACTGAAATCAGAATATATGGCTGTGAGCTGTGTCCTTACAAGCTGCCCAAATATGTGCCTATGAGACTGTTTGCGCTAAAGTATTTCAGGAAACTTACAAATGCAGATTTAAATCACTTTCATAGTACAAAGAAAAAGGCTCAGCTGAAAATAAAAAATCAGTTAGGCCCTTCTATCATTAACAAGAAGGAAGCCTGGGTAGATGCTGATAAGATATTAGGAGAAGATCTCAAATTAAAGAAGAGCTTTTCGTGGGTACCCTATGACCCAAATGATTTCATAAGTGATAGGAGAGCGAAATAGAGCCTATCAGCCTATAAACATTCTAGGTTCCCTGAAATAGAGCAATTTGCTAATCAGGATGAAAGGGTAAAGGGTACATTGATAGAAGAAATTACTGAGGAGGAAAAAATGGAAAAAGCTATGAAAGAGCTTGAAAAAACGCTTGACCTGGACTCTTTTGGACAGGTATCCTTCAAATTGCCACATCACACAGGAGGTGACACATCCTTTGCCGGGACTTCTCAGCAACCCACACAAAAAGCCAGCACAGGGTCAGCAAAGGGCAAGGAGGTAATAGACATAGAGGAGGAAATAATGACAGACCAACCAGCTACATCAAAGGAACAAGGCCAAGGGCAAGTCCCTTCAACACATAAAAAGGCACTTGAAATCCCTGCATTACAAACTCCTCTAAATGAGGAAAGAGGCAAGAAAAGCGACAGGAAAGAAGACACACCGATCAGCGGTTTTGCAGAGCAACCACGAGAAAAGAGGAAAAGATTAAATCCTCACTCCGAAGAGGAAATCTTTGAAGGAACGACAGGCAGCCTGAGAGGTGAAGGAATGACTGAACAACAGACTTCTCCAATAGTGGACACATCGACTAGCTCATACCAGCAAGAGCTAGAAATGCAGCATAGTGTGGAGGTTTCATCCACCAGGCCACAAAGAAAGCAACAAAGCAAGCAAAGTTCTGACATTAAGAGAACATTTACTAAGATAAAGGCAAAGAATGAGCCAATAAGAATTCAACTTTATAATCAATTGCTGAAAATGGCCCCCACTAATTAACAAAGGTTAATGTCAGCATATGACATTCAAGAAGGAAAAATGACCCTTAGTCACTTTAAGCCCAAAATGCAGCAGCCACAGTCAGCTGCTGATTACATCAAGACCAATCTGGAAGTGTTAGCTAACGAAATTCACTCGATGGACCAGATTGAGTTACATAAGCAAACCAGAGAAATGGTCTACTCCACATTGGCAAATAAAGCATTATTGGCTCACAAATTACAGAATTCATTGAATAACACCTCTGCCCCATTTGGATTTAGAAAAGGCTTCCTCATTAGCCAAATATAACAAGATCAAATCCTTGGAAGAAATTATCATTGAGTTGGGACATGATCCCAAGGATGCCAAAGGCATTGTTACACAGTAATTTGTCACCGTTGGTCACCGTCCCTGTTACCCCTGTTTTCGTACATTGGAGGATACATTCCGGGACCTGTGAGCAGTGACATAACCTAAAAACATTTGCATTATGTTCCCGCTGAGTATGGTACTTCATGTTCCCTGAAGACACGTTTCTGCAAATTATCCCTGAAAAGTGCACTTTTTCATTGGCGCAGGTACAAGTGTCTTAATCCGCGCCAATTCACCTTGAGATTCCTAAAAAGGGGCGCGCCCATTGGCGCTCTGTCCTAGAACAACACTCGCGCCAACTAAATTTGGTAATGATTTTTGGCAAACGCGCACCCATATGTTTTTTCCTTCCAGATCACGAAGTCTTTTGAGGGAAAAATCCATATGATAGAGGTCGAGAGTCATCATCTATCCTTGACAACTATCCTCAGTGGATTTTTAGAGATAATGTCGATCCACGATAGGTGTCCTGGTACATTGAATCTTCCTCCCTTCTCCATTTATAAAAGTCTGTCCTCATGCACTAGAGAAGCTAGTTTTTGTGAGTGCTGGAGTAATGCTAGAGTGATAGTAAGAGTTTTGAAGCATAGGGAGGTTATGTTGCAAGAATCCTGAGAGAGAGAAGGTCTTTTGCAAGGCATACATAGCTGCTCGCCCAGCCAGAGAATAGGTTCAACGTCAGAACCTTGGTTGTATCTTTCTCTGCCTATTACTCATTAATAGACAACTATCATTATGGTTCCACTCATGTGTCTTTATAATGATGATTGAGTTATATCCTTTCTGACTGATATATAGTTGCATCTATTGGATTTTATGCTTGTATTTGTGTCGTTCTTTGCATGTGCAGGTATCTGTTCACGAGGATCGTGGGGATTGTGACCAGCCGGAGCAAAGGAACAGGAGCGACGATTCTTCTACAAGTACTAGCGTTGGAATCCAAGTAGGCCATCATCATCGATCTTTGATTTAAAATTAGGAACCTGCGTGTTAGCATTGTGTGATTGTTGCTAGACCCCATTTGGGCTAGTGGGATCGCCTCTGTCCGCAGAGGGGATTTACCTGTTCAACAGGCATCAAGGCATTAATAAAAAATAAGGAAGAAGACATTGCAAGCCTCAGGAAGCAATTAAAACTGCCTATTACTATGCATCCACAAACCACAGAAGTTGTGAACAAAAAGAAGAGGAGGACATGATGGACTTGCTGATGAGGATGAATCAAAGATTAAGTGAGATAGAACAAGCATTGGAGAAAGCGTTATAAGAAAAGCAGGGAAAGTCCACCTCCCAGCCACCTGAAGTAGCTCCAACAGTCACAACTGCCCCTCCTACAGTTACAACAACAGTGCCTCCCATTGTCCCAACATCAACAGCAGAAATCACCATGGGTACTTCAGCAGCAGCAACAGCAACAGCACCAGGTACCAGCATGAACATAGAATAGATAATGAAGGCCATGGAAGAATTAAAGCTCCAAGTATCAGAGCTAAAGCAAGTCAAAGAAAAATTGGCAAAAGTTGAACAGAGCTATGATAAATCTAAGATGACTGTAGCAGAAAAGACGAGAGGTGAAAGCATTAGAAAATAAGGTGAAGGCTTTGGAAAAGAACCTCTTGTTAGATAAACCTCTAGGAGAAATCAAAGGAATTTTGTGGACTAACATTAATCAATCCATTAGTAATGTGTGGAGGTCTATTCAGGCTATTTATGAGCAAAGTGATTTGATAGGACTGGCCCAGGTGGAAATCCAGAAAACAAGAGCTTTATTGGGGCACATGCCTGAACAAGCAAACAGGTTAATACATTTTTTGAATACCAAAACCAGTGAAGAGCTAGAAGCACTGGACATCAGAGACAGGACAGACACCATTTTAACAATCAAGAGAGTTCTAACCATGAAACTCTAATGCGAAATATGGAGAGAAGGTGCCAAGACATGCAAGTTGAGGTTAATTCTTTCACAGAAAAATTTACAATCCTGTATCAAAAAGGGTTGCCAAGTATTTTGGGAAGTAATGACCGTCTGATGAAACACAAGGACTATGTACATAAATTAAATAAACATGTTGCTGATCAAGTAAATGCTTCGTCAAGTACTTCAACAGAGAAGGCCCTTCCATCTGGCCAAACCCTCTACAACAATTTGGAAAATCTATTTTACATAGAGCACGAAGTGAAGCATCCGTTCATCGCCCCACCTAATTTCTCCAAGTACACAAAAACAGACGAAACTCTGAGAAAACTGCAGAGACATCAAACACCAAGACCAGAGTGGTGGCAAAGCATGTTGGAAATCTTGTAAATTATCTTTGGTCAATGCAAGATTTTGGACCATTCACTATAACGCAGAGAACAGAAATGAATCACAGTCATACGAATCAGAGCATATCACATCAGAAGTAAAGAAGGTCCGGCCAAGGCAGGCAGCAGCGTGGAATTCGCAATGGAAAACAGCTACCAGCCGACTCACCGAGCCTGCAGTCAGCATATCTCACCAACTGAGCAGCCATTACATCAGTATTTACTTCTTCTTTTATTTTTCCCTGTTTCCAAGATCATTTACTTCGCCTTTTTAAGTAGGTGGAATGAGTTATTACTAAGATATTATCTCTTTGAGATATTTTGTAACATTTCTATATAAATACCTCCCCAAGCAAACTATTCAGGGTTGGTGATAATTTCTTAGACTGCGCTGTAACTCTGAAGATTTTCTCAATACAAACGTTGTTGGAATACATTACTGCTGGACTCTCTGGATGTGGAATTTCTGCTGAGGGTCATGCTACAGAATTCTTGAATCATTTCATGGGTCAATAAGTCCCTTCTAACTTGTGTTTTACTGTTTCTATGATTACTATATCATATATGTTTCATGATCTGAATAACAGAGAAAAAGAATAACTCAGAATTTGCTTGTTTGCACTCTGTGTTCAGTCTCTGTTATTATTAATGTTTTCTTCAGAATTAGCATAAACATGAATTCTTAACTGCTCATGTTTCTCCTGGTTCTTTCATATTGATTAAATTATAAGAAATTCTTAATTGCTTCTTGGTCATAATCATACGCTTTCCCTCTGTTAGCATGATGAAGGATTCTTAATTGCCCTTCACCCACTAACTCCATTCCATCTGATTCCAGTTTATAATTTGTTCCATAATTGATTACCTTGCTCTGTAATACCATCCTTAGTGAAACCACATCCAGCAGTTCATTCCCATAGACTCCATTAGCCCAATGGACTGAACTTCACAGACTTACACTCCTGTTCTATTGAAAATCACCATCCAAAACTCAAAACCAAACCCTTGTACTTCATAACTAGCCTAACATACCTAAAAAAAAAGCTAAATTATAAATAGAGAGCCCTCTCTAGATACAGATTGGCTAGAATTTGTGTCTAAAAGATTGGTCTGTGGTTACCTCGGCCGTATTCCCTTTTTAGAATTTTCTGAGGGAACAACCTGAGTGATAACATGGACCAAGCATCATAAATAAATCATTTTCATATCATATTGAAAGGTAGTTAGTTATACAATTAAAACAACGATTCACGTGAATCATAACATTGATATCATAAACATGAAGAAGATTGATATCAAGAACATGACAAGTGTTTCTTTTATTATAGATAATTAAAGTACAGAAAAGAATGATTTCACCTGAGTCGTCCTTTTGCAGGCTCCAAGCGGAACCGTCCTCCAGATTCGTCCAGTCGCAAGCCTTCAACAAACTCCTTCCATGACTTACTCCATGATATCTCAGGTAGTAGAAAGACATCATCACACAAGGAAACAAGGGTTTCCTGTAAATGGGGGAAGTGCTGGAAGCACAAGGATATTCAGACTTGGTCAGGGATAATCTCAATAGAGTGATCTTTCTCTCTATTCTCTCCTCCTTAGGCCTTCCCATTGAATCCTTTTATACTTCTCCCAAAGTAGTTTTTTAGTTGGGAATTCATTGGGAACAGTTGGGCCACAGGCACTAATAGGTAATCAACAGGTGAAACCCATGATCTCCACCCGAAATTAAGGAGATTTATATTTTTTAAGTTTTTTAAGACATATACGCGGGTTGGGTATACACAGACCCGCGTACACATGGGGCAATGTTGTGTATAGGGAGTAAAACACTATTTTTTAAATTTTTGGACCAAGTCTGGAAGGAGGGGTTGCCCGAGGCCATGAGTGCAACATCACAAACATCAAGAGTGAGGTTTGGAGCTATAAAAATAACCACTGGCATCGGTTTTGATCTCAAATGGCTGTTGGAGATCAAGTAAGGCTAAGATTGGCGCGGTGTTAATATTCTCCTTCAATGTTTCAGAGGATTTCTGTTGTATTCCTCCCCATTGAAAGACCTGTTTCACACTTGACAATGTGTGCAAAGGTGCTGCAATAATAGAGAAATTAGCAATAAATCTCTTCCAATACTAGACTGCACCTAGAAAGCTATGGACCTCAATTACACTAGTAGGCTTAGGCCAATTTACAATTGCTTTAACTTTAGCAGGATCAATTTTTAACTAACCATGACCAACAATATGACCTAGGTAACCCAAAGATCTTTTCCTAAACTCACACTTTGACAATTTTACAAAGAGTTTTTCTTTCTTCAACATATCAAGCACTTTCTTTACATGACTCATATGTTCAAACCAACTCTTGCTGAAAACTAGTATATCATCTAAATATAAAAGAACAAATTCATCAATGAAGGGCTAAAATATATGATTCATAACCCGCATAAAGGTGGCTGGAGTGTTGCAAAGCCTGAAGGGCATTACCATCCATTTGAATAGCCCCTACTTGGTTTTGAAAGAGGTTTTCCACACGTCCTGCTTCGCAATTCGTACCTGGTGATGGCCACTGCGCAGATCCAATTTTGTGAAATATACAACATTTTTCAATTGATCCAATAAATCATCTATCTGTGGGAGGGGATAGTGATTTTTTACTGATATTTTGTTGAGCGCGCGATATTCCACGCACATCCTCTAGCTGTCGTCCTTCTTTGGCAGTAGAAAAATCGATGACCCGCATGGAGAGGATCTCATCTTGATCACGCCTTGGTCTAGAAATTCATGTACTTGACAATTGATCTCCTCCATTTCAATTGCTGACATTTTATACATGTCGATATTCGACAGAGAGGCATCATGCAACAGGTGGATCTTGTGTTGGATCTCCCTCTGTGGAGGTAGTCCTCGTGGCATTATAATCAACAATTAAATCCATCAACTCCTGTTTATGCTTACCATCGTAGCCCTGGAACACGTTTGCGAATTCAACCCCCTTTTCCCTGATGACCATAAGCATGCATGCCTTGCTGGAGTTCACCAGCTGTTTCATTTTCCCAACGCTTATGAGGCTGGCGTTAATTTTGTTTTGATGAGCCCACACTATGTACTCTATCCCATCCTTGGTGATGTGGTATTTATTTTCATGGCGGAAAAAGACAGCTTTTCTGTCATAAAGGTAGGGGCTCCCCAATACCATGCCACAAATGTCCAGCGGTATAATATCCATCTCTACTTCATCTACCAGCTTAGAAGCAATCACAAATTTTACCCTGCACTGTTTGGTCAAATTCAATTTAGCTTTATCATGTATCCATTCCAATGGGTAAGGCTTTAGGTGCGGTTTTGTTTCTAAGCCTAACTTCTTTACTAGAGATTCTGCAATTAAATTTTCTTGGGACTCCGTATCAAACAAAGTTTCTACTTTGGTATGGTTTACTACTACTCTGATATGAAATAATTCAATCCTTTTTCTATCATTTGAAATGGACTCATCCATAAAATTGGTGCTTCCCTATGATTTAGAATCAACAGGAGGTGTAAAGGTACCTTTTGTTCCCACTGTTATGACCAGTGCTTCATCTCCTGAATCTGATCCAAGGTCTTGCCAGGTTGTTGCCACTATTTTCTGCTTCCCTTTTCCTCCATACTTCTTTGGGTGTTTCTCTGGGTGCTACTTCCAACAGTGATCATCATTGTGGCCTTCTTTCTTGCAATGATTGCAATAAGGCCACTCTCCTCCTTTTGTTGTTGTTGTTTTCTTCTCCTTCCCTTTCCATTTCGCTTTGGATTTTCCATTGGGAGGTTTGAACGGTGGCTTTCAAGATTGGTCCTCTCTTTCATTCTTGCCCTTGTTCTCAACATGAATTGCTTTCACACTAGCTGCATCAATAGTGGTTGGTTCAAACAACAATAATGAATGTCGAATATAATTATGTAGTGAGCCAATATACCTAGTTACAACTTTAGGTGTATCTAGTGCAATACCCAAATTCAATGCTTGCTTCCTAAATTCTTCTATAAAACTTTGAACATCCTGTCCTTTGCCTTGCCTCAAATATTTCCAATTCATCAAAGCTTTCTGTTTGTATCCTAAGGGATAAACATGTTCCTTTAATGCAGAAGTAAAAGCAGACCATGAGGAAAAGAGCTTACCCACATTTTTACTGCTCTCCCATTTCCTCTCCCACCAAATGAGAGTTGTGCTACCCAGCTGTAGAGAGGTTAGCTGGATTTTCGCCTCATCCTCTATGATTTGTTGAATCCTGCAATAAACCTCAATCTTCTTGATCCAATTGTTAAGCGTTTTTTCATTAATTTCACCATAAAACACACGAAGATCAAATTTAATATCTAATTTAAAAAAAGGTTTCTTTGATGCATCCTTTGGATTTCTCTTATTATGGTGGTGTGGGGAAGAAGAACCTTCACCACCAAAAGGAGAAGGATGGGGTTCTTCTCCATCATTCCCATGTGCTAAACCTTGTCCTTTTGGATTCCTCTCTTTAGCTTTTTCTAGTCTTATAACTAGCTTACTGATATTCTCTGCCATTGAGTAGAAAGTCTTTCTGAAATTTCACTCCTCTTCAATACGAGCTTCCTCTTCAGCGATGTTTCTTCTCTAAGGTGCATGCCCTGCCTCTGGATTGCCTCTGGATTGAAAGGTTCTAGATTCCCTTCGCCTCTTTGAAGCCTGCCTCTTGTTAGCATACAAACATGCAATTCACATCTAAAAATCCCTACTATGATACCACTTGATCCAGGATGTTTTCGCTTATAGATGTATAGAAAAGAATTGCATATAAAATTTCAGCTTAACACATAAATGTGCACATATGAAAGGAAGAAGAAAACACATAAAAGGAACAAAGGAGAACATCAAGGCTTGATAGCGGAGTTCGTCCAATTTGGACTACATCTCCAGGCCCAGCTCAACAATGGGGAGGCCTTTCTTATTAAATGGCATGAATAAACAAAGTTACAATTATCAATCTATCCATAAAGAGGATTATACCTCCAATCTACCTGATGGCTATGAAATGAATGCTTTAGATGGAGTGGTGTGCAGCACCAAAGCTTCCCGCAGCAATAGAAGAGGGTTGGAGTCATGTAACTGTTCAAAACAGCTCAATAAATGCTCTTGGCCTCTGTGAAATAGCGTGTTGCAACCATAAAAGAACGCCCCCTCCTATACTCTTCCCCTGATCCCTTTTATAATGGATTTTTAGACAAGATCCCCTTTAAATCGAGGCTTGCCTGATTAATAAGAGAGGTTGGTAGAGTGGAAATATCTGTGCATGCAACCATTCCCTAGAAATGGCCTCTTATTGTTTAAAACGATAACACTTCAAAAATCCCAAATACACTAAGAAATCCGCCAAAACCGTTCATCCGAATTTCAAAAAATATATTTAAATTGGGCATATAACCTGTATCGGGTCCACACTGAGGTCGCAATCGGTGTTTCGCTGGTCCATAGGTCCTGTTCACGGGGAAGGGCCGACCACTGATCACTGATATCGACATCAGCCGATTGCGTCGGTCCCGCTCATATATTGCCCCGATAATGGTTTCGTTGATCGGTGTATCGACGATCCTACTAGCCGATCACCGATATAAGCATGGATATATATATATATCATATATATATATATATATATTATATATATATATATATATATATATATATGTGTGAGTGTCGATTACGATTGCCTCCGATCTGATCTAATCAAAGATCAGTGATTAGGGGTTCCATGGTCCAATGCTTAAGTCTACCCTCATGCGACCTCCGATTTTGATTTGCCTTTAAAGATTTAAGACCCATTTCTAAAGGAAATTCCTCTTTTTCTTAAGGATTGAAGAACCCTTCTTTTTGCAATAACTTCATCATTCGGACTCAGATTGGAGTATCATTTGCGCTGTTGGAATTCGAACGATGAGATATTTGATCTGGTCCTAGGTTGACTACATTCTGATCACTTGGATCTCTAAGTTTTTTCCATTCCATTGTATCTGAATATCCACCTAGATCACTGGGTTACTAATATGAATGGGGTATTCAATCTGAAGAAGAAAAATATGATCTTTGAGAAGAAATCACTGTGCGTAATAATACCCCTAGATCCTAGTGAAGGATCACACTATACGAAACAAGTTTGCGATTACGAGAGTGATAACGATCTGGACTGCATCTATAAGATAACAGTTCGAGACCAAGCTTTGGCGAATCCCACCTCAGATGGACAGATTACGTGGGATCGCGAGAGTTCCTGCACTTCGGAATCTGACGAAGAAATAGAGCACTAGCAGAATCGGTTACACGAAGTAACTACGCTGAATTGCATCATGAGGATCTAGTCATTGTGTTGTGTGTCGTTAGAGGCAAGAAATCTACCTATTTATGATGGTCTAAATGAAGAAGATATCTTTTTGGATGCATTTGAAAGGGAGGTGCCAGAAAGGCAACGCTTCCAGGCCTTGGACTGGACACTGCACTCTACGCCCGCAAGATGGTGGGGTACACACAAGGGAAGCTTTAATGATTGGCGTGAATGTAGGAGGATGATGAGAAAATGATTTGGAAAGCCTAAGGTGTGGCTGACAGACAAGCATGATGGGTAGAATGATCCGCGCGTTCATCTGGCCAAATGGGCGCAGGCTTATGGAAAAAATCCCCAACCTGAGTGGGTGCACCTATTCTGTCATACCCTAGATGTTATCCCAATGAATTGGTATATAGAAACAGAGCTCCACCATGGGACAGGTGAATGGGATATCCTACGCAAAGGATTCATGATGACATTCAATTTTGAGGATGGGTTTAACAGTGTTGACGAAGCACTACAAGAGGTGAAAGTAGCCATCTTTAGGATACCACATGATCCTTTAGACCTGATTCAACCTGAATGGGCTACTCAACTAAGTTGCATGCTAGAATGTTATAATGTAACTACTGAAGAGGAGGAGGAGGATCCGTGGAAGATTAACATTCCGGAAACAGAAGGCCACCATGAGGTTCAAGGACCACAGGTTGAGAACCCTGATATAACTGCGTTGATGAAAAGTAAACATGTGAACATTGGTATGGAGGCAGAACCCAAATTTGCGAAGATTGGAGACTATTGGGATGACACGATGGTGGATAAGGTCATTGAATTAATCCGCGAATATCAGGACTTATTCCCTACCAAGGTTACGGATTTGAAAGCAATAATTAGAGATCTAGGAGTGATGAAGATCACGTTAAATCCTGACATGAAGCCAGTTAAGCAGAGACCTTACCACCTAAATCCAAAATACAAGGAAAAGGTTCACTTAGAGCTAGACAAGATGCTATTAGCCGACATCATTTAGCCTATGGAAGAGTCCAATTGGGTAAGCCCAATGGTGGTGCAAGAGAAAAGAAGGATGAAATAAGGATATGTGTGGATCTCAAAAAACTAAATGACGCTTGTGTGGATGATCCTTTCCCGACTTTGTTCATGGATGAAGTGTTGGACAATGTAGGTGGCCAAGAAGCACAGTCCTTCACTGATGGGTTCTCTGGGTACCACTAAATCAAAATCGCACTAAAGGATAGGAGCAAGACAACCTTTGTGACTAAGTGGGGTTGCTTTTAATATACTGTAATGCCATTTGGATTGAAGAATGTGCCTACAATATTTTCGCGCGTGGTTGTTGCGGAATTTAAGGAATTTATTCATAAGTTCCTGGAGATATATTTTGATGACTGGACTGTATTTGGGCTAGTTAAGTACCATGTAGCAAGCTTGCGTTTGATGCTGGATACTTATTGAAGATACCAGATCGCGCTCAACCTCAAGAAGTGTCTATTTTGCGTTCATTTTGGGAACCTATTGGGGCATGTGGTTTGCAGACAAGGACTGATGGTAGACCCCATAAAGATCGCGGTGATACTAAAGTTAGAAGCGCTGAGGAGTGTGAAACCTCTATGTGCTAATTTGGGACATACGAGATATTACAGAAATTTTATCAAAAGCTATGCCCAGATCACTACACTGATTGAAAAATTGTTGAAGAAGGATGTCACATTCTGCTGGAATGATGACTATAAGAAAATCTTGGATATATTGAAATAAAGGATGGTTACTGCGTCGATTCTAGTCTTCCCAAACTAGAAGAAAGAGTTTCATGTACATCTCGTTGCGTCATGTATAGCATTGGGGGCAGTACTAACTTAGGATGGCAAAGAAGGCTTGGACCACCCTATCATGTGCGCAAGCTGCAGACTATCCAAAGCAGAGAAGAACTATTCTACCACTGAACACGAGGGGCTAGTTATGGTGTATGCACTCCAGAAGTATCGACACTACTTGCTAGGAGGCCACTTTAAGATGTATACGGATCACTCCGCGCTAAAGTACCTAATCAATAAGCCTGTGTTGGGGGGGTGAATCTGCAGATGGCTCTTATTGTTCCAAGAGTACGATTTGAAAGTTGTTGTGAATCCTGGACGATTGAATGCGAGACCAAACCATCTGTCACACATCGAAACAAGGGAGGAACCTAATAACTTGGAAGAAGGATTGCCTGACGCGTAGCTATTTGCAATGGGTGTCACGGATGGTCATTTCTAGGATATAATACACTTCCTCACAATAGGAACTGCACCGAAAGGATATTCTATCTAGCAAAAGAAGGAATTAATGGTGCACGTGGAATATTTCTTTTTCATTGTTGGGCATCTATACAAGATGGGGACTGATGAGATATTGTGATAGTATGTACCTAAGTTTGAACGAAGCAGAATCCTCACGGACACTCATGGGGGTGTTGCGGGAGGACATTATGCAGGGAGAGAAACCGCGCAGAAGATTCTACGAGCCGGGTTGTGGTGGCCAGCCCTTCATCGGGATTTAAAAGCATATTGCAAGGCATGTGATGTATGTCAAAGAACAGGCAGGCCATCGTGACAGGATGAAATGCATTTGAATCCACAAATGACGTTGCAACCCTTCGAAAAATGGGCAATAGATTTTGTAAGACCCATTCACCCAGAAGGGAAGATAGGGACGAGGTACATTATCACTGTGACGAAGTATTTGACTCGTTCGGCAGAAGTGCAACTAGTGAAGGATTGCATGCGCGCGACAGCCGTGAAATTCCTATTTGAGCATGTACTAACGTGATTTGGATGTATAAGGATCTTGATGAGTGATCGTGGTACGCACTTCTTGAATGAGACGATCACCGCACTAACGGAGGAATTTCAGGTGTATCACGAAAAGAGCACACCTTATCACCCACAGGCTAACGGGACAGTGGAGGCATTCAAAAAAGTGCTTGAAAATGCGTTGACCAAGGTTTGCAATGCTTAGCGAAGTGATTGGGACCTACGCATACCTAAAGTCTTGTTGGCTTATCAAACAACATGCAAAAATCTGACGAGACAAACCCCTTTTAGGCTTGTCTATGGTATGGAAGCCATAATGCCTATGGAACACATCATGCCTAGTCTGCGCATAACAATGCTCACAGGTATGACAGATCGTGGAGTCCTGGAAGAGAGGATTGCGCAGCTGGATGAGCTCAAAGAAGAAAGATTTTTGGCTAGGTTTCACCAACAGGTCCAAAAGCAGAGTGAAAAGGCATGGCATGATCGACACATCGAGTTGCACACATTTAAGGTAAACGATCTGGTTTTGTTGTATGATAGTAAGTTTGATAAATTTCTAGGGAAACTCAGATTGCATTGGCTGGGGCCCTATGTTATTAAGGAGATTACCAATGGTGGTGCAGTCCAATTGGTTAAGTTGAATGGAGATCCCTTCCGAGGAAAGGTGAATGGCAGTCGATTGAAGCCATACACAGGTGGCCCGACCATCTGATTATGCGACATCAACACAGTATTAGCACTCCAGGAAGCTAAAAGGAGGCGTGAGACTACAAACTACACTTCCCAAGTTGGGGAGCTACGCAATTTCAGGATTGCGCGAAGCAGGGAAGTGTCACAGGGTCCGCGACAATGCGAAGGCAGTTGCGCTACTTGTGGAAATAACGCGCACGTCTGCCAGAAAGTGACTGTTAAAGTCACTACTCACAATTTGATGGTTGGATTGTGGCCAAATGGAGCGGGCGGCAAGCATTTAAGGCAAATTTTATGGATTAGATTGTTGAAAATTTGCCGCCAATCTAGCATTAATGGGCCAAATGTGGGAAGAACGATCAGATTTGAATTCAAAAGGCCCTATAAATCACAGGTGGTTGTCTAGGGAAAAGCACTTGGCATTTTGAAAATTCAATTGTTGCGCTATCAAGTGTGTATGGACCGTGCAAATTTGAGGCTTTGAGAGCAAGTTCAACATTTGAGAGATTGTTGAAGGAGATGCAGGACCTCCTGAATAGAATAATGTCGACAACCGATGAAGCCACACAAAAAATTGAGGTAGTAGAAGCTACCCCAGAGAGTGAAAAAGTGGTAGTCGAAGTCCCTAAATCACCTTGACACCGAGACCAAAGAAGGATAAGCAAACTATGCTACCGATGCACATTTCACCAAGAAACCCACAGAGGACCAAGCTCACTTTGTAGGAAAAGGGCAAGGCCATTAATCTAGAGGCAGATAAGGAAGAATTTGAATAAATCCTGGCAGATGAGGAGGATTTGGAAATGGAAGTTGAAACCCAGGGTGCGGACCCTATTACCAGGTTACCAGAATATGTTCCTCCATGCAAGGGCAAAGCCAAGGTGCCAAAGGACATAGATGAGAACAAAAGCTCCCTACAAACTTTGTTGCTCCCACATGACATTATTTTTTAGGGGCCACACTTAGGGCAGGTTCCTGTACTAAAGTTTGAAGATTGGGACCTCGCAGATCATGAGAAATTCCTGCATTTAGCGACTAAGTAGCTAATGCACCAACAGATTGACATGACTGTCGGAACGATCACATTAGATCCGCGTACATCGCTCAAGGGTGTCGAGAAAGCCGGGTTGATCAACCTTATCTGGGTACCACATTACCACCGCGCACCGTCTTCATCATCAGGCAACTACTCTACTTGGTGCATGATGGGTGTTTGTGGTTGGAAGAGCCCATTCCCATCACATACCACTTGATCCATTGGATCACACGACTGCCTTACTTAGGAGAAGATCTAGCCAATATATCAGAAGGAAAAGGTGGTGAGTTGGCCCTCGCATGAAGAAGAAATTCAAGTTAGAGAAGAAGAAGTGGGGATATGCCATCTGCAACATTAACAACCTTGCAGTAAAGGTAGCAACGCAAATATTAACAGGGAAGGTGATGTGAAAGTGCCGCGCGAATGAGGTGCCTATGCATGTGATTGCATTAGCAACCCAATGCATTGAGGGAGTCTAGTTCAACTAGGAAAATTATCTATGCAGCGAGTTCCTTGCGAACTTTCACGAGGCACAGGAGTAGAGCAAGACATTCCACTATGCGTGGCTCTTGTTGTCAATTGTGTTGGTGGCATGGGAGCTGCCAAAAGACAACCAATTCCCTTTAGTCGCTTCAGACCTTCTAGAGGTAGTGAAGTACGCTTCGTTGTGGGCGACCAAGGATGCCCAGCGCATAAAAGAAAGCAAGATATTTTGGATCTTGATGGAAATGAGTATCCGGATGGGGATCAATCGCAAGCTGTGATTTTCTCCCATAGTATATGCTAGTTTGTAGAGCTTTGCAAGGTTCAAAGCGGATTTCCACCATGTCTTTATCAGGGCACGGAAGGACCCTACAAAGACATGGCATAAATTACCATATCTGGCAACTAATGATGTTATCATTGCAGTCCTCGCGTCTTGGCCGCTAGAGTGGCGTGCTGCAACAGGCTCCGCGGTGGAAACAAATAAGTTTATCGCGTAACATAAGAAGGAAGAAACAAAACTCAGAATGGAAAAGTTGGTTGAGAAGCGCATGAAAGGGGAAGCGAAGGCTAAGACCCAGGCAGTGTGCTATGCCGCAAAATTAGCAAAACAACAAGAGAAAGGAGGAGAAGAGCACGAAGGGTAGAAGTCAACTTCACCCAAGGTTGAGGCATAAATAGAGGAGCCAACAGAACAAGGTGGCGCGGACCCACATATGACGTCCACCAAACTCAAGTGTCAGAGACCGCAAGAGAAGGCAATGCCACAAAAGAAAACCAAGGCGTCAAAGACATCCTTTGACCTAATCACCCTCACTGAGGGGGATTTGCACAATATTGGAGAAATGGTGAGGGATGTCACCATGGAGGCCTTCCAATGGTTTGGAGAACAACAACAATTGGTATTAAGGGCTCTCCGGATAGAGCTATAGGATTTGCAGGCTCGCACTCCACAGGCTGGCATAATGTCCACCAGCCTTGCGATCAACACTTTAGCTTCCGTGGAGATGTTGTGCACAAGGGTGACCAATGCGATAGTGCTACCAGAAGGGGCACTTACTACAGAAAATGATGCCAACACCCATGGTTAACAACCTGATAGGGGTGGGCTTGAATATGGCTGCGCTCCCTCAACAGACGCTCCACTCTTGCAGGATGGAATCACCGCGGAACTTAGGGCTCGGAAGAGTTGCGCTCTGCAGGTGATGAGCAAGAAGCACATCAATATCGAGCAGTTGGGCCTACAATGTAACGAGGCAGTGGAAAAAAATAATTAAATCATGTAGGTAGTGGAGGATGCATGTTGAATGGTCCCAAAGTTGGAAATTCAGGTAGAAGAACCGATTGAGGCGCACGTCTCCAAGTTGGCTACAAGGGTCCGCGACACTCAGATGGAGATGGCCAAGAATCAACTAGAGCTGAACCTGCAGATCGTAGAATTGAAGTTGAGGTGCCACCATTGTTACATCAGAAATAGTGGTGCTCGATAGTGCAATAGCAGATTGCACACGACTCTTTGAATAGTCATTCGAGGTCTTAACCAACCTATAGGAGGACCTGAATGTAGAGTGCCTAGAGATAGAGGCACGCGAGCTACAACAAAGGTATGACGAGGTCAAAGGGACAACGCAGACGGTTTCCCTCACATAGTGAATCGCACGGATGCAGGAGGCAAAGGCGCTTAAGGAATAGGTGGATGTCGCTCGGCACAAATTAGCAGTCCTAAAAGCGCACCTACAACCATGGATAGACGAGGCATATCTAGTCACAACTTCCATTGAAGGAAAGCTCGTGACACTACAGGCAACTCAGCAAAAGATTCAGGGTAGCAGTTTAGCGGCAGTCACTGAGTAGAGAGTGGAAGAAGTCTAGCAGGTGGCTGCTCAATGCACTGCCGAGGTTGCGGTCATGCAAATGGAGCTGCGAGGTATTTGTGCTAAGGTCTCTGCACTTACAGAGTGACTCGAGGGCGAGTCACAATGTTTTTGTTGGGGGCTTGTTGGGTGCGGGATCCCTCAAGAGTCGTTTTGGGGCTAAAAGCCCATATTTGGGTCAAATTTTGTAATCCAAGTGTAAAGACTCCGCATTTTGTGGTCGCGGAGCGCATAGGTGTTAAAGAGTCATACGGTTGTCCACCCTTATTTTGGAAATGTAATGTCGGTTGTAAAAGATCAACCCATGGTCCGCAGACCATGGGATAGTATAAATAGAGCTAAGCTCTAAGTAGTTTGACAACAAGAATACGAAAAAGAGAGTCATAACCTTAGAGAAAGAAGTCTTTCTTAGGTTGTAGTGTAGGTAGAGGCTCTGCAGCTGAGTGCATAGAGGCCTAAGGTAGAATTCCAAAACTGAGTGTGCGAACCCCTACAGCTAAGTGCAGAGGGCAGGTCGTTTCTGTAATCATCCGGAATTATCAATAAATAGAAGTATTCTACAATTTATGTGTCTTTATTTCCTGTTTATGCATATTGTTATGTTGGGTATGAATTTCACTTATAATGCTTATATGATGCGCGAATGTATGTAAATGTGTTGGTTAAGTGAACGCAAGTAAGAACATCTGTTTACACGAAGCTAACTAAGATCGATTAATAAGATAAGTAAAACACTTAGCCTAGTTTGGGAGATATCATAGTTTTTTGCCCTAGCAGCGCGAAAGTCCATGACCCACAGGTTAGGGTTGCGCGAAAACCAATTGTACCCTTTCACGAATGTACTGAAAGGTGGAACAGAGGGCTAAGAAACCTGCGCGAAGGCAGGTATAGCCGGAACAAACCGACATCATATCCATCTCAAGGGTGCGGAAACTTGGTTCCAACATCCCCCCATACTACTTTGGGTGAGACTTCAGTCCGCGCTCCATGGGTTGATGCCGAAAGGGCCAATAGTGTAGATATTTGTTTGGATAACTAACGATGAACCTGGATCAGGCCCCCTCAAGCTAACAACCCTTATATTTAATTTTCAAAAGTACTCAATGTGCTCTGCCATTGAACCCTTTTGTTTGAGATTTATCAATTGGCTAAATAAGGTGTTGCTCTATGTATCCTCATAATGTGCTATTATTTCCTCTGTAAAAAAAAAACAAGTGACAAGTGGTTTATGAGAACAAATCCATCGATACCATACAAACTGATTGGGTTCTAAATATAAAGTTGCAATGCGTACCTTTTGTGTGTGTTGCACGTTATTGGTGAGAGCCAGTATTGAAGCAAGAATGTTGCAACTCCTAGCATACCAATTTTACTTTTATCAACCCAGTAGTTTGTAACAAACTTGGAAGCGTCGGTGCTATATGCACAAGTACTAGTTCTCACTGTAGGTTGTCACTTGGTCAACCGGCACGAGATCACTAGGAGCTCAAGCCAACTTCTATAGATTTAAGAAGAAGCTCTGTGTGATGAAATGAAAGAAAGATTACTCTACAGATGCTATTCTAACTGCAGAAAGGAGAAAGACTGGAATGTAAAGCAAAACCTAGTAAACCGTAATTAACAAGCTAATTCTACTTTTGCCAAAAACACTATGAAAACCATGAAATAAATGCCATTACCTACTCAAGGAAGTAAAAAACATCTAACCATGCTATTTCTGGAAGTAAATAAGCAAAAAACGTATTTTTGGATTTTTATGTGAATTTAACATGCATCTAATTTATTGTGTGTGAGTGTGGCAGCGAACAGGTGGCGTTAGAGGGTAGTTTTGGAGCTTGGGAGGATGTAGGATGGTGTGGATAGGTCCTAGGAGGTCTTAGGTGGCGTTATGGAGGCTTTTCCCACACTCGGCCTTCAAAATAAATCCTACAGGAAAAACTACAAGAGGGCACAGGAAAACTACAGGAAGCCTACAAAAGGAGGCCGAGAGTAATTTTTGCTATTTTGATGGTGTGAGAGTTGGTGGAAAAGGTGGATGAAGGTTGAAATGAGGTGTTAGGGCACATAAGGTCTACCATGAATCACCAGGGGAGAGAAAGATGATTGGGTTTGCTCAAGGAGAAAGGAAGAAGTTCTATGAAAAATGAAGGAAACTAGGGTAGAGTTGAGGTGAGATTTGGGAGACCTATAGGGCATGGATCACATGGAGGGTGTGATTGTTGGTAAGTTGGCCTACTACTAGAAGAGATCTGCTACATAGAAACTGACAGTCAACCAAGAAAATCAAGCAACTAATGAAATGGGTGCATATTAGGAAAAACAAAGTTTTGCATTAAAATGGCCTAAACTATGATGTACAGAAGGAAATGGTGGGAAATGTTGTAAGAAAGGAAAGCATGCAAAAGGACCATTGCAAATCAGGAAGTGAACATGATAAATAAGATCTAAAGCAAAGAAAAACTAGACTATCGACCTACTAGAGATCTGCAAACACTAGAAGTCCTAGGAATGAGGAAAATCTGTGTTTTTGGGGCAACAAGAGAGTATTTGCCTCAAATCATGGTCCTAGAGGGAGGAAGAGAGGCCAAGGAAATATTGCTAGCCTTTTGAATCTTCTCTGATCACTACTTAACCTGCTACAGAAAGCACAAATGGAAGCAAGCTACTAAATCATCAAAAGCAACCTATTCTTATCCATAAAGAGATACATCTAACAACAAACTAATCTACAAACTGAAGTAAAGCATACAAATACATGTAAAGAGAATCTTGGCTACTTGGATTGGGCCCTAACCCAAGAGTTTCAGCCCTCTGAGGTAACTCAGTGCTAGCTCAAAAAGGATTCCATCTTTGTTGAGGTATAAAAGGTGTCTTTTTAACTCCTATTTATCCTACATTAATTATCAATCCAGGAACAATTTTCTATTTCAAGAGTGTACTCAGTCTGAGGCGGAAATTTAATCCAAGAGTAATGTTTTCCAATTTGCAGTATAGTGCTTCATATACAAAATAAATGGATGCTTGAAGTAAAACCTATTCACAATTAAAAGAAAATCAATGCTCTGAAACTAAATCATTCACTCAGGAAATTAACAGCAACTATCAGTCAAGGATGCAGTAGAAATAACTCTTTCCTTTTTCAACTGATGAAAATGAAATAAAAAA
Organism: Pinus taeda; assembly: GCA_000404065.3. Taxonomy (NCBI): domain Eukaryota; kingdom Viridiplantae; phylum Streptophyta; class Pinopsida; order Pinales; family Pinaceae; genus Pinus; species Pinus taeda. The sequence goes on along the minus strand of APFE031068282.1, from coordinate 111,029 downwards.
TAAACAAGATCCACAATCTGAGAACTCTGACAATAGTAGCCAATGTTCTTTACAGTTGTTGATCTCACACTCCACACTAAAGCGACTAAGTAGAAATGACAAGGAATCAAATCAACAATGTTGCTAATAGAAAATGGAATAAATGATGCTTAAAGGAAAAACCAAATATTTGCAGAAAAGAAATGAATAGCAACGTTATCTAGTAGAAATGAACAACAATGTCATTCAGCCAAAATGAATAGCAATTTTATTTAATAGAAATGAACAACTATCTGCAATGAACAACAAAGTCAGTTTACTGGAATGAACAACAAAGCTTTTATAATTGAAATAAACAGCATAACAATATAGTTTCTCAAGATAATAATCTTATTATGATGAAAAGGAACGGCAACGCGATTCAGTTATAGCATATACAGTAAGACAATTCATAAACTCTGGAAACAAAGAACAGTAAAGTAATGTGATTTAAATGAATGAAAACCAAGCCAAACCATCACACGACTGTGATTGAAAGTAATGGTACAGATAGCAAGTGGATCCACCAGGGTCGAGCCCTTAGCCACTAGTGAAGCACTGCCGAACTACTTTAGTGTAAACGAATGGAACAACAACCGACTTATGTATTAATCATATGAAAATGTTACAGGTAATCGTACTCTATTTTAATCAATGAGATTCGATAATCAAAGTAGAAATACAACAGTGGTTTCTGAATAATGATAATTGATAATCCCTCCCCATCTTTAAAAGAACTGTCCCTTTTATAATCGACAAGTGGATAAAATAAGGAATAATGGATAGACTGTAAAACAACGATCCCTTAGGATCAAGAGATCCTAAGGGATATGCTCCATCTTCTAACTCTATTCAATCCCTTTGTCTTCTTGCGCTGATGCTTCGATTTTCCATCCTTATCCTTAACTGTGTGCTCCGATCTTGATTTGCTTGTCTGGATACGGCTTCCTGGTAAAGGAACAACAGCTACTCTATTTTGTCCTTTCCTCTAGAATGCTAGTTTTCCGTTTCTTCTATTTCCTACATGGAAAAAGACAATAATTAACTAATTCGCAATAATCAATAACTCCCTAGTTTTTGCTATAATTCTTTGATATATTACCATCTTAGAATATAAAGGAGTTATGATTAAAGAAAAAGATAAGGAAATAAATGGCAAATTCATACCTTTTCCATAGCTCAACACACCCCCTTGCTTACCCTTTTTCATGGCCTCATGAAAATCATATAATTTGCATGCAAAGCGTCAAAGAATAGGCTGGAGAGGGATTGTCATGAAGTGGTCTAAAACCATCATTTGTAGCTAAAACTTCAAATATGGGCCTTGTCTGCCCTTGAGGAAATTCATATATGGCCTTATATCCTTCTGCAAGATACCAGATAATAGGACTTCAAAACCTACAACCAAGCCAATACAGGCCTTCCCTCAAGATGAGGTTACTATAGGTAACTAGGCGATCTGCAGCGAACTTAAAGTGTTTGTAGTTGAATAGCTCTCTGTCATGTATATTCCAATTGGAAGTCTGTTGAAAAGTGTGCAACAAGAAATGCAAAATTTAGAAAGTGCTAAAAATAGAACTGCTAAAAATAGCACTTATAAAAATAGCAATTTGGCCAATGAGCATTTTGGCCACCTTGGGTGAGAGGTGAAATTGCTAAAAATAGAATCTTCAAAAAATAGCATTTCTGGGTCCCTTCCTATTTTTAGCAGTCCCTGGTCTAACTACAGGAAGTCAAAACGAATTTGGTCTTAACAACAGTTTAAAATATTAATTAATTAATCTCCATGAGTTAATTAGTTAAGGAAAAACAAACTTGAAGTCCATGTGAGGACATGCAACAATTTATCTATTAATTGATGAATTTATCTATCAATTAAAGAGATAAGGATGAGTTGTAATTCGTTGGCTCAGTTAACTGAGTCAAGTCCAGTTAGATTAATTTAACAAGTTGTTAAATTAATGAGATTCAGTTTGTTAATGCTTGCATGCATGTAACAACTGGTATTTTCATATAGCTGAATATTATAGCTTAAATAACTCATGCATGTCAGTTCAAACAGAAACCCAGTTGAAATCAGAGAAGGGATAGTGTACTATCAGTTGGATGATTATTTTTCCTATAAAGGAAGCTCATCCATGATGAGGATTTATCTCCTTCAAGTTTGTGTAGTTATTTCAGAGGTCAGTGTTGTGTGTGAGGTGAGAATCAAACAGGTTGCAGCTGTAGGACCCAGGAAAAATTGTGCATAGAAATAGGAGGCTTGGAGGGTAGGGGAGAAGGTTTGTGAGAAGCCTTTGACTGTCTATGAGCAGTAGAGGGATTGTACTGAGAGTTGGATAGCTTCCGAACTAAGGCTTTGTGTAATCCGGACTATATTTCCACTTGTATGATAATACAGAGATGGGGTTTTAGGCAGGTGCTTTCCCCGAATAAATTCTTATGTGTTATGTGTGATTGATTCCTTCTTATCAGTTATATGTGTTCTTATTGATGATGCTCATGGTTGATTAAGCTTCCGCTAAATTGTTTGCAGAAGTAGATCAAATGTTTTGCTTTAGTGCATTGCATTACTGGGTTGATCTATAGGTGGGAAATTTCTACATGGTATCAGAGCTAGCTGATTTGTAGAAAATTTCTACAAAATTCTACATGGTATCAGAGCTAGCTGATTTGTAGAAAAATTCTACAAAATTCTACATGGTATCAGAGCAAAAGTGATCAAGGAGAGAACAATATACTGAGAGGAGATTTCAAAGTTTTGAGTTTTGGGCCGAGAATTTTCAGAGCAGATCTGAAATTTCTGTACAAACTTTTCAAAAATAAATAGCAGATTTGGATTCCTTTCAGAAAAATACCCCAAAAAAGAAAAATTGGCTGAATCAAAGTTCGGATGAGGGAGATATCGTTGATTTAAAATCAACGCTTTTTCTAGAAAATTTCGTGACGGTGGGAAAGTGGAAATAGATTGGTGTGCTAGCCAAGAACCTATATGCACTTGAGGTACAAGATGCATGCAAAGCCTTGAGGAGCAAGGCAAAGGTTAGATACTTGGTGGTTGAGAGGGAGAGTAAATTACCACTCAACATGCAGCGCCAGAAGAAGTCTCAGACAATTATGGAGGAGCCACAATTAGTGCAGCAGCTTCAGGAGGTTGTGGAGAAGCCACAACTATAGAAGTTGAGAGGAGATCGAGCAGAGACATCTACTCATGCAGAGACCTCTAGTACGGGGGAACTTCGATCCAGGTGGGCTAAGGGATCACATGCAACCATACCTCCAAGTGGGAGGTGGGGTGATATAGAGTGATCGTCCCAAGGAGGAGGGGCAGGATCCTTGAGGTACCCAACCTCTTGGATGAGACCTTGCTACATGAGCCCCGATGTGGAGGAGTAGCAGGAACTGAATAATTGGGTAGAGACAGATGCGGATGGAGTGGCAGAGAGAGCTACAGTGCAAGGAATCCTAGGACAGCGCATAGCATGCAGGCTACAGCAATGCGAGAGGCACAAGTGTGTTGCACAATGCAGGGTAGCACAGAGAAGGGTGCAACGGTGCAAGATGCATGGAGATGTTGCAGTAGCGCAGAGGTTAGAGAGGGAGCACTTGTCAGCAACATGTAGAGCTTCAGCATAAGAGTATGTTTCTAGCCCAACAGAGTGGTCAATTGGGAGTGTTTTTGTTCCAAGAGTTGTTGGAGCAAGCGGACCTGGTGGATATGTTGCACGCAGAACATTTCAGAGTTACAGGACCGGGTTCGAGAGGAAGCCTTTCTTGTTGAGAGGAAGTGTTGAAAAGTGTGCAACAAGAAATGCTAAATTTAGAAAGTGCTAAAAATAGAACTACTAAAAATAGCACTTCTAAAATAACCGTTTGGCCAATGAGCATTTTCTAGCTTCTGATTTTTAAACCATTGTTCACCAGTGTTCTCCAAGCCTGTCGCTGCTGCTATAAATTCTTCTGTGACTCTAAATTTGAGAGGCCCAACTTTCACTCGGTTGTTTCTGAAACTCCTGGCAAATTGTAAAGCCACTTCTTTATCGTGCCCGTCAAACTTTTGCAAGAGCTGAAGAAAACCTGAGTCTTGCAATAGTGCAAGACTATTGCGATAGTCGACAGTCTGCTCTACCTTACTGAGAGACGAGGGTTCCTTCGAAACAGGTAGCATCGTTGCTTAACGGCTATGAACAGTTAAGAATTTTACATGCAATACCGGGGAAATCGGTTCTTATAAATAGAGATCCAACTATCCCCCATCCTTTCCATCTTATCACTCGTTCATTCACCGTAGATGCATGGCAACTTTGAGATCAGTCCAGATTGGTACTTGCAGCGGTGTTTTAACGGCTAGGTGAGGTAATCATTATGAGTGAAGGGTGTCTAGGATTATGGCAAAGAGGGGTAATTATGTCCAAGCAACGGTTAAAACATTTTCGTATTTCTTCATAATTCAAAAAAGAACCTAGCATTCATTAAAAAATGATCATGATTTCTAACTTAAAAACACTTTGTACTTTAAATAATTTTCTCCTAGTTAGTATGATAGCATAAGTACCCGTCGGTTAAATGAAAGGACTTCATATAAATTTTCATGATGACCACTTTGCTATGTCGTATGCTATGAAAAGAATAACTGTCACTATGTTTTTGACAGGGTGCGTGCTTGCACTGATCTACTTGCACCACTTAAATTATATTATTCTACTGGTACCATTCTACTTGCTTTATCACATAGGACAACATGCTTGCACTAATGCAAGCATAATATCTAAAAACAGAGAATTTAAATAAAATATAGGTTGGCCTTCCACATGACTTCCTCAACTTATACTGAAAATTTGCTTCGCCCTTTCTTGATGCTTTGGAGCATATCCTTTTGCTCTTTGTGTGCGAGATTCTGCAATAAATTCATGAGGGAATAAAGAAGTAGGAAAAGGGAAATTTTAGAATAGGAAGGAATTTTGTTATAGGGATTCCAGGAATAGTACCAAAAGAGGGAATAAATAGAAGGGAGATAGGGAAAAATTTCAAGGGTAAGTGGGATTTCTTCGAAGCGGACAGGGTAAATTTAGAAGAATGTGGGAAGGTTAATCATTCTGGGATTGAAGAAGAAAACTGAGGGAATATTACGAAAGTGGAATATGAAAAAAGATAGAAATTTTTTGGAAATTCTGCCTGCACCGATGCAAGAAAAAAAAAATACAACGAAAATTAAGCGTTACTTGAGTAAAAATATCCATGCTAATTACCCCAATTGTATAAAGGTTGGTTCTGTTGAACCTGCTTTTACTTGGTGGTCGCTAGCATATCTAAAGATCAAGCAACATTTTATTTTTATTAGAAATTTTTGACCTTCCTACCAGCAAGTTGGTTTTCAGGTTGATCCTTCTGCAATCATGTCAGCGAACTGATTTTCATAATTACAGGAAAATATTTTTTCTTTGTTTTTTTCTTATTTTTTTAATTTTTAATTTTTATTTTTAAGAAGAAAGAGAATTCATGTTTTCAAAAGGTTGGTATTATCATTCACCGCTACCGTCCCAAATTGTTGTTGGACATATGTAAAATCTTTCCTGGTAGGTGGCTGAAAATACTTCTTTAACTTGTGTCCATTTACCAAGAATACTGAATTTTGTCCATCAATAGTTTTAGCTTCTACTGCTCCATTCTCAAAAACTTGGATCACTTCATAAGGTCCCATCCAACGTGTATGGAATTTCCCTTTAAAGATTTTAAATCTAGAATCATAAAGGAGCACCCAATCACCTGGTTGGAATTGCTTCTTCTGAATAGACTTGTCATGCCACCTTTTACGTTGCTATTGAATTAGTATGTTCTGTTGAACAACATCCCTACGAAATTCATCTAACTCATTTAATTGGAGAAGACGTTGTTGTTGTGCCTCAGAGAGATCTAGTCCTAACTGAACTGCAATTCTGAAAGTTTTGATCTGGAATTCAATTGGTAACAGAACCTATTTTCCATACACCAGCTCATATGGTGTATGTCCCGTGCTATTTCTCCATGTGGTTCTGTATAATCACAAAGCCTCTGGTAATCTTTCAGCCCAGTCTTTCTGATGCATATTGATTGTCTTTGTAAGAATGGACTCAATCACTTTGTTTGTGGATTCCACCTGGCCATTTGCTTGTGGCTGATACAGCGTGGATTTCCTGTGCCGAATCTTATATTGCTCCATCACACCCTGTACCAGATTAGAAATAAATTGTGGACCATTGTCAGAAACAATTTCTCTAGGCACACCAAATCTAGTAAATATTTTAGTAAAAATAAAATCAACAACAACTTTTTCCGTAGCAAAAGAAACAACGTTAGCTTCTAGCCATTTCATAACAAAATCTGTGCAAACCAAGATATGCTTTTTACTTAATGATGTTGGATTTATTGGCCCTATAAAATCAATAGCCCATTTTTCAAATGGCTCAATCATAACTTGGGGGCATAAAGGCATTTCATTGGTTTGATTAGGTTGTCCCATTCGCTAACAGCTATCACAATGCCTGACATACTGTTTGGCACCCTCAAAAGTAACCAGCACGTAACACTTTATATGCAGTCCACTTATCAGCGAAGTGGCCTCCACAAGGTTCATCATGAGCAGATTTCAATATATCAACACTTCCTCCTCTCTTACACACCTACGGATAATCAAATCTGGATCAGTGTAAAAGAGATCTCCTTGAATCCAAGAATATGCAGCACTTTTCTGAACAATACTCCGCTTTTCACAAGCAGACAAGTGGGGTGGTGTTTTCCCAGCACGTAACACTTTATATGCAGTCCACTTATCAGCGAAGTGGCCTCCACAAGGTTCATCATGAGCAGATTTCAATATATCAACACTTCCTCCTCTCTTACACACCTACAGATAAACAAATCTGGATCAGTGTAAAAGAGATCTCCTTGAATCCAGGAATATGCAGCGCTTTTTTGAACAAAACTCTGCTTTTCACAAGTGGACAAGTGGGGTGGTGTTTTCCCAGTAACCAAGTAATTAGCAATGTCAACAAACCACGGGGAGTTTGTTGACATAGAAAAAATATGTTCATCTGAAAAATCATCATTAACAAGAGTTGCTTCACCAAGATTATCTAATCTAGAAAGAAAATCTGCTACAACATTAGATTTTCCTAGTCTATCAACAATAGTAATATTAAATTCCTGCAACAATAGTAACCACCTAGTCACTCTACCACTAGTTAATGGTTTATTCATCAAATATTTAATCGTGGAATGATAAGTATGTACAAATACTTCATATCCTGTAATATAGTGCCTAAACTTAATAATTGCAAAAATTACAACGAAAAAGTCTTTTTCTGTAACTGTATAATTTAATTCAGCAGAAGACAAATTCTTACTAATATAATAATTAGCATAGGATTGTTTATTTTTCTCTTGTCCTAAAGTTGCGCCAATAGCCAAATCTGAAGCATCAGAGGAAATATGAAAAGGCAGAGACCAGTTAGGACCTCTTAAAATTGGTGCATGAAGTAACTTTTCCTTCAATGTTTCAAAAGATTGTTGGCAAGCTGTGGTCCAAGAAAATCACTATCCTTAGCTAGAAGTCGGAAAAAAGGGGCAGCTATCTTAGAAAAATTTTCAATGAATCTCCTATCGTAACCAGCATGTCCTAAAAAACATCTTACTTCCCTTTAAGTTTTGGGTGCAAGAAGATGCAGAATGAATTCAATCTTTGTTGGATCAACCTGGATATCTTTACCAGAAATCAAATGGCCAAGTACCTGATCCGAATTGGATCCTAGAAAACTCTCTAAGTTTTTATGAACTCTTTAAAAATCATGCCAAAGTTTCAAAGTCTTATAATGATCAAGCTTATTGGAGGTATCCTCGTAACAGTTGCAATTTGTGATCAGCGCGGAACAACAAGGATAGTTAGTCAAGCGCGCAGACCGTCGGCCCATGGTAATGCACGCTGCCACAAATTGGCAAAAACAGAGGTCATTTCAATAAACGGGGGTAGTTTATGATATGCAATTAGTGATTAGCGAGAAGTCGCTAATCGCATATCACAGGGAAAACCCGTGAAAGAAGGAAAAGCCCCGAGCGCCTAGACCCGAAATAATCATAAAATGCAACGAATATCACGCCGATTCCGTTAGAAGCGAGGTCCCACAAAAACCGGAAAAATATCAGAAGGGTTTCGAGCGGTAAGCGGTTTCAACTAAGTCCCGCCCGATGCCACACAATGGTTAACATGCATCTGGCGAAAGAGAGAGAAAACCGCTCACATCAGATGGGTAAACATCATGTTACTTACCCACCCGACATGGACGATGACCATAGGATCTGGAGGCCCCAGATCAATGACAGAGATGTGTTCCGATGGATGACCGGATTTGACAAGGGTAACAGGCAGAGTTGTATAGGATTTGAAGTCCGACATGGACGATGCGTTGGCGGAAGATCTTGTTTCACGGGCATTCTTGGAGTAACGGAATAAACGGCCATGTCCTTTAGAACTAACACTCAGTTCATTATGAAATAGGTGGCCACCTCCCTATGAGGCGTTATACAGTGATCATTACGCAGAACAGAGGGATTCAGACGTATAGAGGCAGGGGAACTAGAAAGCCGGGAAGCGGAAACGAACAGTCAAAAAGTAGATTGGCTTTAAAGCCACGAAGTAAGAGAGAGAGAGAGAGGGCAAGTGAAGCAGTAAGAAATAAAGTTAGTAAGCTAAGAGCAGAGAGAAGAAGCCAACCTGACCTGCAGAAGAAAAGGCAGCATCGAGCCAAACAGAGCCAGAGAGAGTCAGAGAGTCTGTGTACTCCAGAGAAGGTTTGAGAGGTTCAAGTGAACTCCTCTATATATGTCTGTCATGTATGAGTCTCAGATTGGGATCATACTATTGTGACCAATAGAGGTCGTGCTTCAGTAAGGAGAGTCTGTGTACTCCAGAGGCTTGGGGAATCCAAGTACAGTCTTATTGATTTGTATCTGCTGAGTGAGACTCAAATTGAGCTCACTGTTGTAAAAACTATGCTTTGAAAACATAATAGAGAGGCCACCACTAAAGGTTGGGCCGGGAGATGTGGCCCAGGAGTATTGGGTGAACTCCTTATTAAACTTGTTGTGTTTATATGTTTTCCTGATATGTTTTCTTTAATTGCTTCAGTGCCTGTGTATTTTGCAATCTTATCGATGTGTTGCATAAAATTACATAGGCACATCCATGCACATGAGCCTGTAATACCTTAATTGTTTGTCTTAGATCAATTTCAGATCAAGTGGTATCAAAGCTTTAGGTTGCTAAGGTTAGACAAGCTTGTGTTGGATTTTGTTGTTGAATGCTAACTAGGACAAAGCTCAAATTAGGAGAAGGAGAATTGGTTGGAGCTAACCCAGAAATTGGAAAAGTCTATCCTAAGAGGAAAATGGTGAAACAAAGTCCCTTGGAATCAAACTCCCAGTTCATGGATAGTTTCATGACCATGAGAGCCATGGTAGAAGAAATGTATAGAGAATTTAAGAAAGGTAGAGATGAAGATTCATCAAACTCCAAACAAGATAAAGGAGTGGAAGAATCTCTCCTCCATGACCATTCTAAAGGCAAAGGGAAAGAAGAAAAGCTTCCCACACCTCCTAATAGCCCTGAAAATTAAAAAAAAAAAAACATCTTTGATTAAATTAGATGTTAAATTTGATTTGTCGATGTATGATGGAGAATTGAATGCAGAGAAGTTGGATAATTGAATTAGACAGATTTATGTGTATTGTAGGGTGCAGAGCATCGATTCAGACAAAAGTAAGATTCAGCTGACCAGCCTACGCCTTAGAGGCACTGCCTTGGTACAGTGACAAGGCAAAACACAAGCTGACATGAAGAAGCATGGTAAAATCCTTTCTATCTGGAGTGAATTTGTTTCTGCAATTAAAAAACAGTTCTATCCACTAGCTTATATGCAGCAAGCCATGATGAGTTGGCAAACTCTTCGACAATAAAAAAGGCAAAGTGTACAAGGCTACACCCAAGAATTTAGAAAAGGACCTTTAATTCTAGGAATTTCTTTAGACTCACCTGAAACTCTGCTGAAGTATATAGGTGGCCTACACAGCTATTTAAAACACACCATTCTCATGTTTAATCCCACTAGCATAGATGAGGTATATGTTCAGGCTACACATCTACAAGATAGAGGCAAGAATGTGAACCCAGAAGTTGGGGGATCATCAAAACCCACTGCAAGCAAGAATAAGGAAAAGAGAAAGCAGAAATGGAAAGAAAGGAAGACAAATGTTGTACAAAATACCAAGCCTTCATGCACTCACTGCAAAAAGGATGGGCATGATGATGAGCACTGCTGGATTCTGCATCTAGAGTTGAAGCCCAAGAAATACGATGGAAAAAATAAGAAGATTGTTGTAGCTATTCAAAAGGATCTGGGGTCAAACTCAGGAGATGAAACAACAAACACAGCCACACGTATAAAAGGTAAAAATTCTGAAGCATCTACTAGTAATTCTGCACAATCTACTGATAATGAAGAAAGTGAGAGGAAAAGGCATGAGCTTTTTCATATTAGAGTTATTTCCAAGCATCAAAGGATTGATACTTTGTTTGATAGTGGCTCACAAGTAAATTTAATTTCTAAAGCAATTGTAAAGAAGCTGGGATTACTAACCACACCTCACAAGAAGCCATATCCACTAGGTTGGTTATGTGATAAAGCAAAGCTGCAAGTGACTAGACAATGTAAACTTAGGTTTTCTTTTGGGTCAGCATTTGTAGATGAGGTTGAGTTAGATATTGTTCCCTTGGATATATGTGGAATTGTTTTAGGAAGTCCTTACTTGTATGATAGAAAAGCTATTTTCTATAGAGCTGAAAACAAGTATCAACTCGTTAAAGATGGAATTGAATATATCGTAAGAGCTCATAAACTCAAGAATAATTACACTCTCATAAACTCAGGGGAGATGAAAAGAATTGTAAATTCATGCAAACAATTTTTACTGATGGTTGTAAAGGAAAAGAAACTTGATAAAACCAATGTATTTGAGGGTTGTAATGCTAAACAGCAAGTTGATTTAGAAAAATTTGTTTCAAAATATGATATATTATTTCAAGAACCTAAAGGTCTGCCACCTAAAAAGGAAATAGTACATGATATTAATTTGCAACAAGATGCTCCATTGCCTAACATCAGAATATACAGGTTGTCCATTTTAGAGAATGCAGAAATCAAGAAGCAGGTACAGGAGTTGCTCGAGAAAGGGTTCATAAGACCTAGCACATCACCATGTGGGTCTCCAATTGTCTTGGTGAGAAAGAAAGATGGCTCATGGAGAATGTGCATTGATTACTGAGCACTGAATAAGATAACGATCAACAATCGTTATCCCCTTCCTCACATAGATGATCTATTAGATCAATTGAAAGAAGTTGTTTACTTTTCCAAGTTGGACTTGCATAGTGGTTATCATCAGCTCATAGTTGCAGAGCAAGATGCATGGAAGACTGCTTTCAAAACAAAACAAGGATTGTATGAGTGTTTATTTATGCCTTTTGTCTTAACTAATGCTCCTACTACTTTCATGAGAGTAATGAATGATGTACTCAGGCCTTTTATTGATGACTTTGTCATTGTATATTTAGATGACAATCTTATATTTAGTAAAACATGGGAAGAACATTTGAAGCATGTAAAGCAGACTCTAGATGTTTTGAAAAGAGAAAAGCTTTATGTTAAGCTCTCAAAATGTGAATTTGGCAAAACATCTTTGAATTATTTGGATCATATTGTAGGGGGTCGTGAATTGAAGATATATCCCTCTAAGGTTGCATTCATTGTAAACTGGCCTAAACCCAAATCTGCTACCGAAGTTAGAAGCTTCCTAGGGGCAGCACAGTATTGGACAAAGTTTATTTCTAACTTTTCCTTGATTGCATCTCCTTTACATGCTTTAACAAGATTGAACAAGGTGTTTCAGTGGGGAGGCAAACAGCAGAAAGCCTTTGACACCTTGAAAGAAAAAATTAGTACAACACTAGTACTAGCAGTGCCTGATCTTCAAAGACCATTTGAGATTGAAACAGATGCTAGTGACTATGCCATGGGAGCAATGTTGATGCAGCACGGTAAACCCATATGTTATCATTCTGAGACATTTAATTCTGTAGTAGTTAATTATCCCACATATGATAAAGAATTGTATGCATTAGTACAGAGTGTGAAAAATTGGAAACATTAGTTAATGGGCAAAGAGACAGTTATACATACTAATCATCAACCACTTCAATATTTACACTCAAAAACTAAGTTGTAGCAATCAAGACACTATAGGTGGATGGGTTTTCTACAATAGTTTCATCTTGTCATCAGATATAAAAAGGGCATACACAATAAAGTTGTAGATATGTTGTCCAGACCAATCATAAGTGCAGCTACTATACTTAAGCATAACTGAGTATTGCATGAAAGCTACATAGAACAATATGCTCAAGATATAGATTTCAAAGATGTATATGCAACTTTAAGTCATGGAAAACAAGTAGAAGAAATGGATTATCATGTTAAGGACCAACTCTTGTATCATTTTGGAAAGTTATGCATTCCTCAAAATGAAAGAGTAAAGACAATTCGAGAAGCACACACTTTTCTAATATCAGGTCACTTTGGTGTAAGTAAAACAGTTGCAGAGCTGCAAAGATTTTGTTATTGACCAAAAATGAATGAAACAGTTTCTAGATATGTAAGATGGTGTACCATGTGTGCTACCAGCAAGCCCAGCAATAGAAAACTAGGCTTGTACACTCCACTACCAGTTCCTTCTCATCCTTGGGAAAGTGTTTCCATGGACTTTGTTGGGAGACTGCCTAAATCTAGAAAAGGTCATGACTATTTATATGTTGTTGTGGATAGGTTCAGCAAAATGTGTATTTTGATACCTTGTAACAAACAGATTACAGCGGAACAAACTCCAAAGTTATTTTTTTCAGCATGTATGGGTTCATTTTGGATTACCCACTTCCATTGTATCTAATCGAGACTCCCGATTTGTTGGGAAATTTTGGTCGAGTCTGTGGGAATTGATGGACACCAAACTGAAGAAGAACACATCTTTTCATCTACAAATAGATAGCCACATAAGTGGTCAACAAGAAAGTGATCCAGTTGCTCAGAGGCTATTGCAACAAGCATCCCAAGCTTTGGGATGAACATTTGTGTTATGTGCAGCATGCTTACAACCAAGCTAAACATTCCTCTACACAGAGATCTCCTTTTGAGACCTGTTTTGGTTTCACACCAAGGTCTCCCTTGGATTTTGTCTTTGGTAAAGACATAGCGGTTGATAGACACAGTGATGTGGACAAGGCAACCAAGTTCATTGAACAAATCCGAGAAATTCACCAGGCAGTACAAGAACAGCTAGAAAAGAGCCAAGCCAAGTACAAGGCAAGGCATGATAAGCATCAGATTGAGCATAGCTTCCAAGTTGGTGATCAAGCCTGGCTGTATATCAGTAAAGACATAATGCAAGGTGAAGGTAAGAAGCTAAAGCCAATAAGGTATGGACCTTTCAAGATACTTGAGAGAATTGGCGAGAATGATTTTCGCCTTGATTTGCCAACTTACATGCACATCTATTCAGTAGTTAATGCAGAAAGCTTGAGACTATTTGAACCTTCATTAATTGAAGATCCCGAAGAGCAGAGTCAATTGCCTTCTATTGATGATCTGTTACCTGAATATCTCAATGAATTGTAGGAAGATACGGTTCTGGACAAGAAGGTGAGAACTACGCGCAGAGGGGATGTTGAGTACCTCAGGATTGAACTCAAAGGTTCAAACCCAAGCAGTGCAAAATGGATAGAAATTGGACAAGCAAGGAATCTATATCCTCACTTGATTGATGCTTAAACAAAACCAACTTTTGGTGGTCCAAAATATTTTTCAATGGGAATGTCATGATCCGAATTGGATCCTAAAACACTCTCTAAGTTTTCATGAACTCTTTAAAAATCATGCCAAAGTTTCAAAGTCTTATAATGATCAAGCTTATCAGAGGTATCCTCATAACAATTGCAATTTGTGATCAGTGTGGAGCAATAAGGACCGTCAGTCAAGCGCGCAGACCGTCGACCCATAGTAACGCGCACTGCCACAAATTGGCAAAACCAAATGTCTTTTCAAGAAATGGGGGTAGTTTCTGATATTCAATTAGCGACAAGTCGCAAATCGCATATCAAAGGGCAAACCCCTCAAAGAAGGAAAAGTCCCGAGCACCCGGACCCAAAATAATCATAAAAAGCAATGGATATCACACTGATTCCGTTAGAAGTGGGGTCCCACAAAAACCGGCGAAATATCGAAAGGGTTTCGAGCGATAAGCGGTTTCAACCGAGTCCCGCTCGATGCCACACAATGGTTGACACACATCCAAAAAAAAGAGAGAAAACCGCTCACATCAGATGGGTAAACATCATGTTACTTACCCGCTCGATATGGACGATGACCGTAGGATCTGGAGGCCCCAGATCAACGGCAGAGATGCATTCCGATGGATGAACGGATTTGACGAGGGTAATAGGTAGAGTTGTATAGGATTTGAATTATGACGTGGACGATGCGTTGGCAGGCTGTGTTTCACGGGCATTCTTAGAGTAATGGAATAAACGGCGATGTCCAAGAGAACTGACACTCAGTTCGTTATGAAATATGCGGCCACCTCCTTGTGAGGTGTTATATAATGATGATTACACAGAACAGAGGGATTCAAATGGATAGAAGCAGGGGAACTGGAAAGCCGGGAAGTGGAAACGAACAGTCAGAAAGTAGATTGGCTTTAAAGCCACGAACTGAGAGAGAGAGAGAGGGCAAGTGAAGCAGTAAGAAAGCAAGTTAGTAAGCTAAGAGCAGAGAGAAGAAGTCAAGCTGACCTGCAGAAGCAAAGGCAGCATCGAACCAGACAGAACCAGAGAGATTCAAAGAGTTTGTGTACTCCAGAGAAGGCTTGAGAGGTTCAAGAGAACTCCTCTATATATGCATGTCATGTATGAGTCTCAGATTGGGCTCATACTACTGTGACCAATAGAGGTCAAGTTTCAGTAAGGAGAGTCTGTGTACTCCAGAGACTTGGGGAATCCAAGTACATGCTTACTGATTTGTATCTACTAAGTGAGACTTGAATTGAGCTCATTGTTGTAAAAACTCTTCTTTGAAAACATAATAGAGAGGCCACCACTGAAGGTTGGACCGGGAGACGTAGCCCAGGAGTATTGGGTGAACTCCTTATTAAACGTGTTGTGTTTATATGTTTGCCTGTTATGTTTTCTTTAACTGCTTCAGTGCATGTGTATTTCACAATCTTATCGATCTGTTGCATAAAATAACATAGGCACATCCATGCACATGAGTCTGTAATACCTTAATTGTTTGTCTTAGATCAATTTCAGATCAGTAGCACTCCTACTTTGCACATTAATCTACATTTCTTGTCACTCAAGGCGAAATGGGCTTCCTGACAATGAAGAAGTACTTTTTTTAGATTTTCGAGAGCTTCCTGAAAAGAATCACCAAACATAAAAAAGTCATCCATATAAATTTCTACAAATTCTAGATCAGCAAAAATGGTCAGGACTGCCCTTTGAAAGGTAGTCAAGGCATTACATAAACCAAATGGGAGCACTCTATAAGCAAATGTACCCCATGGACATGTAAAAGTAGTTTTATCCTGATCTTCAGGTGCAATCTGTATCTGGTTATAGCCACTGAAGCCATCCAAAAAGGAAAAATATTTCTTTCCTGCAAAGGTATCAAGCACCTGATCAATGAAAGGGAGAGGGAAGTAATCTTTGAGAGTGGCTTTGTTAAATTCTAGATAATCAATACAAATACGCCATCTTCCATCTTTCTTAGGTACTAGCACTAATGGATATACCCACTGACTGTTGGAAATAGGATAGATAAAACCAGCATCCAAGAGTTTATGTACTTCTTCCTTCACAATATCTCTTAGAGTTGGATTCCTTCGCCTTCGGGGTTGTCGAACAGGTCGGGCTTCTTCTTGAATATAGATATGATGTGTACAGGTTCATGGGGAATACCCTTCATATCTTCATAGCCCCATGCAAAGGCACTAAGATGGTTTTGCAACAAATTCACAAGCAGCTCTCGCTAAGATGAGTCCAAATATGAACTAATATACAAGGATTTAACAGGGCTAATCTCAACAAGAGTAGTATCAGGCTCAAGAGTCCTCAAGGGGGTGCTCAAATGCAGCGATACAGAAGAATGAGAATCATGGTTATCTTGAAAATCTAGGCTGAAAATCTGGCTCAATAGCTCAAAATTAGGCATAGTGTCTAGATTATTCAGGAAATCTTGAATCTCATCTTCTTGTGAAGACCCAGTATGTTGATGGATAAAGGAAATGGGTTGAGTCTCCTCATCACTGCTTTGATCCAACCACAAAGTATCTCAAAGGTCTTGAATGGATCTGGCAGGGGCGTATAAAGTAACTTTCTTCCTAGAATCTCCATGTGAAATATACATATCACCGGAGCGACATCGAATATATGCATCAGCTATAGTAAGCCATGGTCGACCCAAGATCAAGGGATGTCCTCCTATTGGGTTCCTTGGCTAAAGCACAATGAAATCAACAGGATATTCCCAAGAATCTAATGAGATGATAACATCGTCCAATACTCCTTCTAGCTTAATTTTAGATCTATCTGCTAATTCAAGCCCAGTGGGAGTAGGGCGAAGATGAGATAACTGAAGTTGATCCATGGTTTGCTTAGTCATGACATTAATTGTTGCCCCCAAGTCTATAAGAACATTAGAGACAAGGACATTACCAATCTGAACTGAGACAACAAGGTTTCCGAGATCAGTATATTTTTCCATATACACACATCCCGTCATCAACTCTGCTGCCCTACCAACAAATTGAATGATTTGGGGTTCCAATCTCTTCCTCCCGAGTTTCTTGAGACACAGTTCCTTAATAATCTTGGTACAAATAGGGATCTCTTTAATGGCTTGGAGAAGACTGAGGTATCTTAATGAAAAAATTCTGAAGCTTCGATGCCAAGCTAGTCTCAGAAATAGGCTCACTTCTTTCCATTACTAGCCTCTCTGGAAAGGGAGGCTAGTTGGAAGAAGATGGCAAGGATTCAAAGGGTAAGGGCTACTTAGTGACAGCTTTTGGAGAATGATTAAGAGTTTCCTCTTCTTCTTTCTCTTCAACGATCACTCTAGGTTGCTTCTGATTTTATGATGTTACAGTCCTTCCCAAACTTAATTGAATATCATGAACCCCAACTGGAATAGACTGGTACTTGAATAAAGGTGGGTTTGTTACATAGATCATTTGCACTACTTTATTATTATCACGATTGGGCATAGGTTGAGCGGGCAACTAAGGAGGTCAAAAAGGTGGAGGTAAAGGTAATGGTGGAGTAGACTGACTCGGAGGTTGAGGCATTGAATAACGTGTATGCATAGATGGATATGACCGCATGGGTGGCTGGTAGGAATATGGAGAATGAGTTGGCCCTCTCCAACCTTGTTGCCATGGTTGAGAGGGTTGCCCATGCTGATATTGGTTCCCATACTGCCACTGCTAATTAGTGTTAAGATAAGAATATGCATGTGAATTATAACCAAAATAGTGTGGAGAAAATTCAAGAGCCATACCTGCACTTAGCTGAGGCCAATTTCTTTTTCTCCAATAGCATACAAATATTCGGCTTCAGGCTATTCCCCTGTAAATACAACTTTAAGTCCAGGTATAGAGGGACATTTTTCTATTACATGGTCTTCTGCACAAATAGCACACTTATTAGTTTCTTTCAAATTAAGAGGACATTCTTTAGGAAGATGCTTGTCTCTACATTTAGGACAGAAAATACTTAATGACTCTTGTTCCTTCATGAGTTTTTGTTGAAATTTTAAAGAGTCCAACTGTCTGGTAATAGTATTCATTATATCAATTTTCATGTTTTCCATATTTTCTAGTCCAATAATCATAGCATCAGTGGATTCGGTTTTTCTATTTCTATTTCGAGTTCCTCTACTGAATCTATACTAATTTCTTGAAAGTTTCCTACATAATTCACAAAAATTTTCGAAAGTTTGCTGAGAAATATCACCTTGTCCTAACATATTTAAATTATTTCTAGCATTATCAGTAAGTCCTCTTAAGAACAAGGTTCTAATAGTACTGGAATCAAGCTTAAGTTTCGACTTTTGTAAAATATACAGAAATCTTTCTAGGTAATCCTCAAGAGTTTCATCATCATCCTATATGATTGTAGAAATCTCATCCTGCATGTCCTGAGTTTTGCAATATTCTTGATATTTAGATAAAAACACTCTCTTCATCTGATCCCAAGAGGCTATAGTGTTTCCTCCTAACCCCATAAACCAGCATAAAGCTAAGTCCTTGAGAGTAACAAGAAATAATCTTAGCTTATGAGCATCAATTGAATAATCATAACTTCTACACAAAGTAACCAAACTCGAATAAAAAAGAGTTAGGATCTTCATGAACTTTACCATGGAAATGAGGGAGAGCTGATGGTGGAATATTCTTCATTTGTGCCACAGTGTCGAGGTCAACAATTGGAAAAATAAAAGTGGACTGTTCCCCACTTACCTAGTTTTCACCAGTCCCTTCCACATGATCTTCATGGTCTGCAATTGTTTCCCTTTTGCTCCCAACAGACTGAAACACACCTGAGTTGTTGTCACCAGAATCCAGGTGGATTGTTCCTGCGTGATGGGTTTGAATTGGATTGGGATTCCTGCTCACAAAAGGAGACCTAATATGAGAATTTTTTTCAGAATTATTTCGGCCCTTAGTGGGCTTTGAACCCCTACCTTTTCTAGGCATTCATTTCAAGAAAGAAAAAAAAAAAATATCAAACAACTTCTAATAAAAAATGCTATCAGAAATAAATCAACACTAGTAAAATTCCTTCAAAGAAGCTTTTCCAAACAATACTGTAAAAATAAAGGAAAAATTACCTATATTGTATAATCAGAAAATTCTTACCAAATCAAATCGCCTCCCCGGCAACGACACCAAAATGTTGGGTGTAGGAATTACACTTAAGCAAACTCCTCAACACTTAAATTATCAACCCGAGGATTCGTAAACTTAGAGACGAAGCACAGGCAATGCCAAAGATGGTATGAATGTTTCTAATGTCAATCCCTACTTTCTTTAAAAGAAAGATTGCATAATCAAACTAAAAAAAAAAAAAGAGAAAAATGGAACTTGAACCATCAAAATAATTTAACACTGGAACTAGGAAGAATGCATTTGCAAAAGGGATTTAGAAATAAAGGGGCAATCACTCTAACTAACTATTGATTAACTACTGAGTGTATGTTTTTATTTAGCAGAGACACTTAGCAGTCTCATCAGATGGGCCCTTCAAACCTGCTTATGTAGATATTTCCTTCTTGCACTAATCTGTCCTGCACTATCGCAGTGTGCTTGCACTAGTGCAGGAACAAAGATTTATGCAGAGGGTATAAATGGTGTCTTTACTAAAAGTGTTTTACTTCGTGCAAGGGCTTGAACTTTTTCAGGTTCAGAGCACTCAGATCCCGTGGCAAGAAACTAGTTCTTGCATCAAATCAGAGCTTCTTCACTTAGCATTTAATTCTTAAAATAAGTGCTTAGAGACTGCAAGTGTTATTATATTGTGAAATCAAATTGCACACACAAAAAAATGAATGTTTCTGATTTTGAAAGAGTGCAGAAATAAAGAAACAATCCATATAATTTATCATGTCATAAAGTATTTAATGAAAGAAAGAAAATTGCGGGAAGTAAACTAGAAAGGCTTGCTGCATCACACCAACGTGCACTGGTGCAGGTTCATTTCTCCTGATTGGACCAGGCAGGGAAAATCAACCAAACAAAACTGCAGAAAAGGAATAGCACACCAACGTGCACTGGTGCAAGTTTATTTCTCCTACTTCGACCAAGAGGGAAAACCAATCTGAAATCAAGTACAGGAAAAGGAATAGCACACCAACGTGGACTGGTGCGGGTTTATTTCTCCTGCTTGGACCAGGCAGGAAAACCAATCCGAAATCAGATACAGGAAAAGGAATAGCACACCAAGCTGCATTGGTGCAAGTTTATTTCTCCTGCTTGGACCAGGCGAGAAAACCAATCTGAAATCAGGTGCAGGAAAAGAAAATTTAACTACTTCACACAGCGAATCCGCTTTCACTCAAACAGGAATGCATGTGCTTGAAATTAAATCACACTTGACAATATAAACATAAATTACAAGAAACAGAAAATAGGGTAAACGTGTTGGGTTGGTTGGTCCCTAGCCAACCAGCGCGTTTCCCTTTCAAATAGAAATGTTGCTCAGTGCTTTATCAATTCATCAGCTTTCAAACACAGAAATATGATTTACGAAACATGAAGCGAAGCTCCCTTCTTATTAATTCACCGAGGCAAATACATACGTGAATACATAGTCCAGCCCAGATTCGAGCGATAACAAAATACAAACTGTTACCGCCTCTCTGGCTATATCTATGTTCTATACAAACTTCTATCAAAAAACTATCTCGTCCCATTTACATTCTTTATTATATAGATCTTTGGTCGAAGGCCAAAAAGATCGTTTAACCAATTACATAACCGTTATGCAGAATTTAGCTTCTCGACCTTCAAAATTAGGCAATTCAACAAAACTGGTCGTAGCCAACCTCCAGTTGTCCGTTCTTCATAATTTGATCTTGGCTGCCTTTGGGTCGATCTTGTTGTCATGGCTGAAGCTCGACTGCCTTTAGATCGACCCTGCTGTCGTGGCTGAAGCTATGCAAAACGAAGAGGTGAGCAAGGAGGTCTGGATCTGCTGCAAGGATTCACTGTGCTGACACTGGTGCAAGATCTGATCCTGCACTAGGATCAACAGTGACAGTGAGCACTTGACTACCAAATAAACATTGGATATATCGATAAGTTACAAGAGTGATTATAAGCAAGAAATCATGTAATAAATAATTATTAATGCTAAGTTAAGTTAAAAATATGAAATATAAAGTTCATACGAAATATTTCATCGTTCTTGGACTAGTGCAAGATGAGGGTGTATAAGAGAGGTAAAACAGCGGTAAATGGTTATAATTTAGGAAGAAGAAAATGGCCAAAAGAGAGCAAATTAGGGGGCTAACAATAATCATAATTCCAACAAATAGGATTTGAAACACTTTGCAAGATCTATATGCAAGTGGGCAATAGATGTCAACACAATGCATACACAAATTATTTATAAATAGAAAAATAAACAATGACAATCACACATACTACTCAGAAATTTACCCTAGAAACCTTAACAAGGAAAGCCAACAAAAAGTTTAGAGATGCACCTCTAATTTTTATCATCAATCAACTTCATTATTTACAATACAATATATAGGATCCCATGACATTCAAAACCCCTAATCCATTGACCTGGATTAGATTATAATCCTAATTCCTTAACTAGAATTACAGAACTAGAGGCTAAAAAACCTTGCACCACAAAACTCCCAAAATCAAAAATCATGCACCAAAAATGAACACACAAAAATTCCCTCCCAAAAAAATAGTCATGCAAAGAATAAAACACATACACAATGAGATAGAGTAAGCACATAATGGCACACACCAACCTTGGTA
This sequence comes from Pinus taeda, assembly GCA_000404065.3. Classification (NCBI taxonomy): domain Eukaryota; kingdom Viridiplantae; phylum Streptophyta; class Pinopsida; order Pinales; family Pinaceae; genus Pinus; species Pinus taeda. The sequence goes on along the minus strand of APFE031068282.1, from coordinate 89,321 downwards.
TAATCTTCGTGTTTTATTTTGTCTTTAGGAGTTGACCTCAATTTTTAACCATACAATGACAAACATTCCAACCTATGCTAGTAGGGCGTTTGATATAACATTGTTTCAATTTGTTGCCAAACAAAAGGGAAGATCTCATGTTGTTGAAATGATACAATGGTTGCACTGGCTCTTTGATTTCACCTAGTATTAGAATATTCCTATTATAAAGTAGGAAGAATAATATCAATGTTCATGAGTATCAAATTTCATTTGTACTCTCTTTATTAATTTGGGCTCATGTATTTATTTGTAACAACCATTGAAAATGAATAGTTGGATGAACATTCTAGAGTACTTTGTAATTAAGTGGGATTAAAGTGTTATGCAACCAACTCACAAAATAGAAGAAAAAATAGATCAACACCTTCAAAATCAGCCTCTTCGAGGGGACAACCTCCTTCACATTACACAAATGAACAATTCTTGGATGATACAAACAAAAAAAACCTCATTTCTATATATAAGAGTCTAAGGGGTCACAATATAATCAAAGCCGACATAGCAATAATAATATAAGGGCACAACAATAACAATAGTGGGCTTCTATGGGGCACAATAATAACAATATGGGTACAATAGGGGCACAACAATAACAATAAGGGCTACAATGACAATAGTAATGGGGGAATCACTAGTATTATAGGGACCTAACATGTCTCTCTCCTTCAAAAAAGTGTTGTCCTCAATGCTTGAGTAGTTTTGGATGTTTCTGTATAAAATTATCCCCCTCCCATGTGGAATCTTCAGCGGCTAAGTTCTTCCACTTAATGAGATACTCTGAAATTGATTGATTTCGTAGCTGTCGAATCCTTGTTTCTGTCACTGCTTCAAGTTCCAATATGATTTTTCCTTCCTCGTCAAGTTCTGGTAGTATTTTTTGAACTAGGAGGTTGTAACCTATAACCTTTTTTAAACATGAAACATGGAAAACTAGGTGCACTTAGGACGCTACAGGAAGCTCCAATTTGTATGCCATAGTACCAATTTTTTGCAGCACCTTGTATGGACCATAATACTTTGGTGATACTTTATTATCCTTCTTAGCTTGCTCGAGGGGCATTTGTTTATATGGTTGGAGTCGTAGGAATACCCAATCACCTACATCAAAACTTCTTTCGCTACAATGTTTATTTTCCTATTGTTTCATTCTATTCTGCTCCAAAGTGAGGTTATCCTTTAAGAGTTGGAGAACTTCTTGTTGATGCTCGATCTGATCTTCCACTGCTTGAACCTTAGAATTTTCTCTTAAATATGATGTGATGGACAGTGGATGATATTCATAAAGTGCCATAAATGGGGTCATTTTTGTTGCAGTATGGAAGTGTTATACCACCATTTAGTTAGAGGCAACCATTTGATCCATTGTGTATGTTTATCAAATACAAAGCAACGAAAATATCCTGCCAATAATTTGTTTACTATCTCAGTTTGCCCATCAAATTGAGGATGATAAAATGAGCTATGAGCTAACTAAGCACCAAGGCAAGAAAATAATTATGACCAAAAAATTCCTGTGAAAATGGGATATTTGTCACTTACAATAATTTTTGGGTTTCCATGTAGCTTTTGAGTTGTTTCCATAAATGCAGTAGAAACTGTATTGGTTTTAAATGTATGCAATAGTGCACAAAAGTGTGCATACTTGGTAAGTCTATCAATTACGACCATGATGACACTCTTTCCTTCGGACTTGGGTAAAGCCTGTGATAAAATCCATTGGAACCTCCTTCCAATGTTGGCTTGGAATGGATAAAGGTTGCAATAGACCTAGGGTCTTAATTGTTTCAACTTTATTTTTTTGGCAAACCAAACAATCCGCCACAAACTTTTGAATATCCGATTTAAGACCATCCCAAAAAAATTCTTTCTTAACCCTGTGGTAAGTTTTTAAAAATCTTGAGTGCCCTCCTAAGGGAGAGGTGTGCAATTCCATAAGAATCTTTTGTTTAAGTTGGGAATTCTTACATAGGTATAAGTGATATTTGTACCATAACAAATCATTTTTCCAACTAAATGTATCAGATGTAATGGGATCTTGTTGTAACTTATGAATGAGTTCCCACAATTCTTCGTCATTCTTCCATTCATCCCTTGCTTCATTTATCCTATCTGGTTGGATAATAGAAATGGTGCAAAGCAATGCTTCCACATCCTCGTCCTTTCTTGAGAGTGCATCTGCCGCAACAATTTTCTTCCCCCTTTTGTAGATGATTTCAAAGTCATTACCCAACATCTTGTGACCCATTTTTGTTGCTCTTCTGAAGATAATCTTTGTTCTAAAAATTATTTAAGACTATCATGATTTGTTTTTACCTTGAAGTGTATTCCCATTAGGTAGGATCGTCATTTCTTAAGTGGATGTAGTATTGCCAACATTTCCTTCTCATAAATAGCTTTGTGTAAATACTTTCCTTTGATTGGACAACTTTCGAAAGCAATGGGTCTTTCTCCTTGCATTAAAACAACACCAATTCCATTTCTTGAAGCATCACATTCCATAATAAGGTTTTTGTGAAGTCCGACGTAGCTAAGGCTAGTTCTTGACACATTGCCTCATTAAGATGTTCAAAGGCCTTCGTTGCTTCTAGAGTCCATGAAAATGCATCTTTCTTCAATAATGTTGTTAGAGGTGTTGCTATTCACCCATAATTCTTAACAAGTTTGCGATAATACCCTGTCAACCCAAGAAATCCTCGCAGATGTTTTATAGATGTGGGGATTTTCCATTCCTTAATGGCTTTAATTTTGCTAGGGTCTACCTTCACACCTTCATGAGATACAATATGACCCAAATATTCCACTTCTTGTACTCCAAAGAAACATTTGGAGCTTTTTGCATATAATTGTTTCTCCTCCAATAGTTTGAGCACCCTGTCAACATGTTGAACATGATCCTTCCAAAACTTGCTATAGATTAGTATATCATCAAAAAATACTAACAAAATTTTTTTAAAGAAGGGTTTGAAAATGGAATTCATCAAACCTTGAAATGTAGAAGGTGCATTAGTAAGGCCAAAAGGCATGACCAAAAATTCATAATGACCATCATAAGTTCTAAAAGTTGCTTTTGGAATGTCTTCAGTCTTCATTCTGATTTGATGATAACCTGAACGAAGATCCAACTTGGTGAACTAAATTGATCCATGCAATTCATCAATGACGGAAATGGGAAATTTATCTTTAATAGTGAGCTTGTTGAGCTCCCTATAATCCCAACACATGCGTCATAACCCATCCTTCTTGTGCACCAATACTACTGGAGTAGAGAAAGAACTTTGACTAGGTTGAATTATACCAACCTCTAGCATTTCTGCACCATACGTTCAATTTCACTCTTTTGGGCATAGGGTATCTGTAAGGCTTGAGTTTGGAGAACACCTCCTGGAATCAAAATGAATAGCATGATCATGATCACGAATAGGTGGAGGACATTGGAGTCTCAATACCTTGGAATGATTGTTCCAGACATTTTGGAGATCTGGAGAAATAGACGATTTCGATTGTGAAACCTCTAGCGAACATAATTGTGTAATTATGCCTCGTGTTCTTTCTTAGAAGCTTTGTCATTCGTTAAGTTGATTATCTTTCTTGTTTCCCTGTGAACCCCTTAATTCAACTTCCTTTCCTTTCGAAGAAAATTTCATGAAAGTTCTTGAAAATTAAAAGCTATTGTACCCAGGATTGTAGCCCAATGGACTCCTAGTACAACATCAGCACCACCCATTGGAATGGAAAGCATTAGGCTATTCAATACATATTCTCCCATGGATAGCTTGATATTATGGCACTTTCCTCAGCAATTTATGGTTCCTCCACTTGCAACCATCACTTGACACTTTGGGGGTAGATATAGGAAGCAATTCAATTCCTTGGCTATCTTACAATGAATAAAATTATAGGTACTTCCCGAATCAATCAACACTATTACACTTTTCTTCTTGATATGTCATTCTATCTTGAGAGTTTGAGGAGTGGTAATTCCTGCCAATGCATTACAAAATATGGTCAGATTCATTTCTTCTTTCTATGGGGTTAGTTCCTAGTGAATATCCTCTTCTTTTGACATTTCTTGATCATTTTCTTCCTCCTCTTCACAATCACTGTAAAATAATTTTTTCTCAACACACTTATGACCTTTAGTGTATTTTTTATCACAACTGTAACAACGGTCGTTTTCTCATTTTTCTTCCAATTGTTGTGGTGTCAACCTTGTAGGTTGTGGAAGGCTAGAAGCAACAACACTTCCATATTTATAATTGTGAGTGGTAGGATTTCTTGTTGCCAAAATTTTGCTTTCATTTATTTTTTCCAACCTGAATGCCTTCTCCAATGAATCAGGTTCCCAAAGATGAAACTCAGTTGAATGTTATCCTTTAAAGTCCCTATGAAGACATCAATCCTCTACTTCCCTGGAATATCATTTACCCTTTTATTCAATTTTTTGAAGTCCTCAATGTGCTCTGGCATTGAACCCTTTTGTTTGAGATTTGTCAATTGGCTAAAGAAGGTGTTTCTCTTTGTATCCTCATAATGTGCTCTCATTTCCTCCATGAAAATTAACCAAGTGACAGGTGGTTTACGAGAACAAAGCCCTTTATACCATAAAAATTGATTCGGTTCTAAGTATAAAGATGCAATACATACCTTTTGTAACAGTTGCACATCATATAGATCAAAATATTTCTCCATTTATAGTATCCATGTTATGGGATCCTTGCCATCAAACTTCCTCATATCAATATTTAGAATATGGTGGGTCTTCAATCTAATGTCAGATTCTATGAAATCATGATTAACATTTATTTTTTTCTCATCATGATTTTCCTGTACTGCCTTTTTGTCATTAGGAGGCCTTTCTTATAGCATATTTGTCCCACCTTCCTTCAAACCTTCCATGTCTTTCTTCAAATCTGCTTCCATACCATCGATATTATCTTCCTTGCCATCCATCTTAGCTTCCACGCTTTTTTTTAAACTGTCCAACTTAGCTTTTGTTACTTTTTGTGAGAGTGAATTTTGTTGCACTTGGTCTCATAATTTTGATATATCATGTTACATTTCTTCCTCTTCTTAATAAGTCATGCTAGATCTTTCAGCTTGCTTACTAGGTGTTTCCATTTTCTTTCTTCCATGCATCAATTAATGATAATAATGCTTCACTATGCCCTTTGAAATCCTTCAAACTAAATTTTCAAACCAAGGTTATGCAAAATTTTAAAAAAAATACACAACTTTTTTCACTTTGTAGAAGCTCAATATTGAATCTATTGTATCTCTGTAATTTTGGATCTTCAAGGTCTGAAATTGCGTCCTGCGGTATCCCCGTGAGTCCTCTTTCCAGTCCCGCAAGTCTGATCAAAATTGGATTCTCCAAGGAAGAGTTATGTCTAATCTCCCACAATAACCTGATTATAGACTGGTTCAGTAGAGCGAACTTCTGCGAAGTTCCATGTGTCATTGTTTCAACCTTAGGACCTGAAGCCAATACACAGAAAACTACAGGTCGTCCTCTTTCTGTAACTTCTTATGAAATTTCAATCTGATGCTCAGAAAAAAGTTATGATGATTTTCCCCAGGTCACCTATTTGATATATAATTCGGATCCTGTTAAAACCCTAACTTCCTTGGATCATATCTCCGACAATATAGCGAAACAAAATCTGAAATTCAGACCTGAGGTTTAGAGAGATTTTGGCTCAAATGGGTTTTTTTTTTTAGCTTCTGAAATGTCGCAGAACAAAAATTATAGCGAAATTCCACAATGGCCTGTTTGGAGCAGCGAAACCCTAGAATCCAAACCTCTGATACCAAATGTTATGCAAACAGCGAACAAACTAGAAGAAAAGAGAGATCAACACCTTCAAAATTAGCCTCTTCGAGGGGGCAACCTCTTTTACATTACACAAATGAACAATTCTTGGATGATACAAATGACAAAACCTCATTTCTATATATAGGTGTCTAAGGGGTCACAATATAATCAAAGCCAACATAACAATAGTCATATAAGGGCACAACAATAACAATAAGGGCTACAATGACAATAGTAATGATGGAATCACTAGTATTATAGGGACCTAACATAAAGGCATTTGTATTTGTATGAAAAAGATGCAAAGTTTTTTATACACTCCATCAAGGACAACAAGACTTTTGATTCAACATGCAAGTAAAACTTCAGAGGATATTCTACAGTTATCTTACACCCCACAAGGGAGTGTAGTCCCCATATTTAGCTTGTTGTTACCCCTTGAAAATGAATGTTTCATTTTGTATGTTCATGGATCTTTCTTCTCTCACCAACACAACATGAGATCCTTGGATTTCACTTGTAGTTATAGGCTACAGGGAAGGTCATGCCCCTAGTTGTATCTTGTGCAAGCACCATTCATCATCCAAGGAGGAATATGATTAACTTGTTGGAGGTTATTCTGAAGGCACATCCACTAGGGGATTCCATTCGAGCAAACTTGGTGCAATTGAGGCAAAGTTACATGAATTACATTACATTTATTATATCGTTGATGGAAAGCCTTATTTCTAGGTCAACCCAAGACACAAAATGGAGGATGTGAACAAAAAGAGAGGTTTAAAGCATGAATGTTCAACCATATTAGTGTTGATTTTTCGAAACCTTTATCATTAAGAAATTACACAAAACATCTCAACAATAGAAACAATAATTACTATAGGATCATAAAGACAACGAAACACAAGAGACACAAATTTTTACCCTGGGAAAAACCCAACTACCTTTTCTTAGAGAAAATGTCTAATTCAACAAGAGATACAATCTGGTTTTTCCAATCAAATAAAGTCAAACTGCCTAGAAAACATGCCTAGGTCAAACCTTGTCAAAATGCGAAATTTCGACCTCCTACACCTTCCTTAAAATTCAGACTAGTGCCCAGAAAGATATCCATAAAACTTTGGTCTTCTCCCACGTGCGAAGTCAAATGAAGATGAAATGCTTGGTCAATGATTGGACTAGTATGGTCAAACTTCGGGTTGTTTCTTTCCTTTCTCTTTTGCATAGATGAACATAAAATATGATACTTGAGTGATCTGAATTTATGTCCAAATGAGGAAAATCAATTGCCTTTATTTAGTAAATCAATGAGCCCAAATATGTGTGTCACAGAGTCAAACCGACTTCCTCTTGGAGGCAAAAATAATTTAAATTTCTAAAATTTAATTTCCCTTTTTTGAAGCCGACTTGAAATAAAAAACATATTCATCATTTATTTTGATTTTGGGAGGGCTAAAAAAACATATGGAGACCAATCATGGCTACAAAAATTCAACACTCCCTCTTAGCTAGGAAGGTATTCATAATAACTTCTTCATATGATCTCTTGTTGAAAAAATTCTCTATTCCAAGAAAAGGTTGAAAGAACTTGTTATGGTGATGAATCCATCCACCTCATGTTCTATTACAGAACCATGTGGAAAGCACACTGCATCAACATCATGCTCAACAAGTCATCACTTGGAGCAAGTCACCAATTATCTAAGTCATCACTTGGAACCTGGTCAACACTCGTGACCTATGGTGAAACCGTAGCCTATTACCATTCACCATAGGCTATTACCATTCTTGCATCCCAATTTAATGATAACATAACTGCCTAATGCTAAAGGCACTCACTCATCCACCTAGGGATCACTCTAGACCTTGATGTTCTGGCCATTCTCCTTAGCCACATTTCATGGCCCGTGTTCAATATCTTTGACCTGTCAATATTTGACCTAGGGAGAATGTCAACCCCTGGATGTTACAACATCAACACTCCATTCGACTGAGGGAAGCATTCTCAACTAATCTAAGCTCATCCCTGAAGTATATAAACTCTACATTGGGACAAAGGCTTTGTGAGAATGTTAGCATCTTGCTCGTTTGTAGAAATGCACTAGAGCCTTGTTGCTCCCTTATGTACCATGTCCCAAATGTGGTGGTACCATGATAACAATGAGCTTCAATCTGTCATCACAGTTGTCTCCTGGACCTGATCAAACAATGAACTGTGAGCAGCTTTCGAAGCCACACTACTTCACAACTCACCAAACTAGCTGCAATATACTCGGCCTATGCAGTCCTGAGTGTGAAAGATGTCTATCCAGCAGAATTAAAACTAAATCATCATCATGATGTGCTCTTCCAGCCTTCAACACTCTACCGAATCTGAATCTACATATCCCTGCAATTGTATGTCTCAATTCAAATCCAATTGTACCATGTTGGTACCTCAACACATATTACAACTAATTTTTGGTCACCCTGATTGGGTGCTCCCTTTGACACTAAAACAGATCTCGTTGTGGTAATCATGGGTTCTCCTTTTTCCACTTACCTTCCTCAAATTAGTTACCATGGAAGTGGCCATGGACTAGTTGTCCATCCTCCCAAATCTTTGAAGGATCGTGATAATATGCTTACCCAACTTTTGCCACACTTCTAGTTCTAAGAAGTAATGTATCCAACCAAGATCCTTCTTCTCGAATTCAGAATTCAACTCCCTCTGAATGAAGCAGGGCTTGACTGCTCCCTCTATGATGAAGGTAAATCCTCCTGCCACTGTTGCTCCCTTTGTTACGTGAGTCCTTCTACTCCTGTAAGAAACAAGTCAGATATCCATCAATTGATAATATCATGCCCAAGGTCCACACAAAGCCATATGTATTTTCACTGACATGATATTACCTCTCATGTATCTCAAATCCCTGAGGTAGCTCTATGTACACTTCATCCCCAATAACTCCATTGAGGAAAGAAGTCTCCACATCCACCTGATGTAATTTCGAACCCATAATAGAAGCAACATAAATAATAGATCTAACAAAAAAGTACCTAACAGGTGGAGCAAATGTCTTCTCATAGTCCTCTCCCTCTTTCTGGGAGAGTCCTCATGAATCTTGTTTTGTATTTCTCTATGTTTCCATTTACCACATATTTCATCATATATATCCACTTGGAAGTCACCATTGACTTCTCTTTGGCATAGTTTCCTCTATCATGGCATCCTTCAAACTTGTTGGCCTACCAACTCCTTCTGAACTAGTAGCTCTTCTTATCATTAGGAATGGTTCTAGATGTCAATACAATTCCTCCCTCTTGAAACAAAAATCATTCTAGGAGAATTCTCTTGTCATAGGCTTTGCTTCGTTCTTCCTAATGTTTTCATCTGCTACCAAAGCCTTGTCAGCCTTTACAATGTACCTGCAACCCTCACTAAGAGGTAATGGAAGAAATGATTATAACTCAAGAAAAGAAACAAAGGCAAGAGGTTAACTAATAATAAAACAATAATAATCAAGGAAGAGAGCTATACAATACTTATCTTTTGAGGATTGTAGGAAATTTTCATCTCACTCTCAATCTTTTCCTTCTTGCATAAATCATTGAAATCCATAGTGTAAACTCATCATCCTCATTCTCATCATCAACTACTAATGCACCTTGCCTTTCCTTCCTTACATGAGCTAGGGTTTCTTCATTTAGCATAATCATCGATCTAGTTCTAGTTCTAGGTGTTTATCCATAAATCCTAGGGATTTTTCATCCAAGACTTCTAGTCTTCTAGGGTTTACCTTGAGCCTTCCAAATATTATTGATACCCTTGCAAATCCAACAAAAATTTTCATGTGCAAATTATCTTGTTGTAGTCAATATAGGTGGGACAATTTTATTAACTCCACTTCCAAATGTCAAAAACATAAGTGAAAAGAATGTCTCATATAGTCCCCATGCCTTTGCATATGACATCAGTCAACTAGGGATGTTTCAATTCAGTTTGACTACCAATATCAATCCAAGCAAAACTATCAATGTCATTGATCCCATATGGTCTTTATAAGGCTTGTATTCTGCCCTTTTATTGATCGGCATTGTAAAGAAACAACACCCTCCAACCATCATCATCAAGGACAAAATATTGTAAGTCAATCCATAGCTACAAATCTCCAAGGAATACTTTATGGAAGTAAGGTGTCTTCAAACACTGTGGTATTCCAATGTCCTCTATAGCATCTTCCAAGGGAACTCGCTCCATCAACAAGCTTCAAGTGGGACAAACATGGTTTAGACTTCTTTTAGAGAGGATTCATCTGCAAACTTTGTCCATAGGTTTCGTTCACATAGTTAGAGATTTCAACACAAAACAAAAATATATTTAGCAGATCTTAGATGATTGCTCTCAATCCTTCAAGTAGCTTGGCCTCTTCATAAACAATTGTAGCAATAATTTGTCCTTCAATTCTGAAAATGACTTGGTCATTATAAGAGGATTTTGGTCTCCAAAATTGATGAAGAACTCAGCCTCTTCTTCAATGTTCAATCCTTCAAGATTCACTTCTTCAAACAATGGTGAGTGTCAATTAGAGAATAACTTCTTCTAATTTTGGAGCAACTTCCTTAGCAAGTTCAAATCTTTTGACCACTAACCATTATGAATACATTCTGGTCATACAAGAACTTCATCTTTTGATAAACATTAATAAATTCTTACCCAAGGTCTCTTAGTATTGTTGTGGATATAATACCTTGTCCAGCTCAACCATCCTTTCAAGTCTAGGTCTTGGTCAAGCTTTCTTGAGGTCAAGTCAATCTTCCACAAATATATATCTAGCAAAATAGCTCATCCAATTTAACCTTGCTATTCAGTCAAATTCCCAATATAGAATTGTTTTCAAAGACATGGATACAACAACCTCTTTTATATTATACAATTACCAAATACTACAATCATATTTGAAAAACAAGTCCTTTGTCTCAACTATATAAGAAAATTGGTCTGAGATTTGTGATTTCTTGGGTTTGAAGTACTTTGGGCCCCTATTAGCAAAGGTTCTCAACCTTCTCCTAGGACAACGTCCTAGCCACATAATAGGCTAACCTTCTCGACCCTTTTTTTTTACATACTTGGACTTATTCGATCCTTTATGATCATTGTCTGAGATCTTTCATCCCACTGCAACTAGGGTTGAGGTCATCAACAAAATTTTGAGCAACACTTGGGCACAAAATCTTAAAAACAAATTTGATTCAAGAACTCCTAAGGCTAAACTAGCCCTTCTTCCACGCATATCAGACCCTAAGGCACCTTGCTAGTCTTTTCCTAGGCATGAGATAACTCGATACGGATAGTATATCAATCTGACGTCTTTAGACCTCCTTCTAGGGCTTCGGCCCTCTTTCTTAAAGTAAAATAGACCTGCTTGGTCTCCTTGATGCAACAGACAATATAAACTCCTCCTCCTTCCTAAGACATATTCAAAACCATCTTCAATTGATCCTTTCTTGTTACTTTGAGGTCTCTTGCCTTGAATTAGGTCTACAAAACCTAGACTTTCAATCAACGTCGCTCTTTCACCATATGTTTGATTCCGCATTGATTTTTCAAGACCTTCTAATTTGATAATTACTTCTAATGATTTCATAATTTTGATCCTTCTTGTGTTCACATTTATCATTAAGCAATTACACATAAGATCTCAGCAATATAAACAATGATGACAGTAGGATCATAAAGAGACGGCCAAACACAAGAGACACAATTTTTTACCCTGGGAAAACCATCTTCTAGGGAAAAGCCCAACAACCTTTTCCTAAAGAAATTGTCCAATTCAACAAGAGATACAACCTTATTTTTCAAGTCAAACTACCTAGCAAACAAGCCCAGGTCAACCCTAGTCAAATTGAAAAATTTCGGCCTCCTGCACCTTCCTCAGAATTCGAATTGTTGCATAGAAATATACACAAAAAACTTCAATTTGCTCCCACACATGCGAAGTCAAACATAGATGAAATGCTTGGTCAATGCTTGGACTACTCTGATCAAACTTATGGCTAATTCTTTCCTTCTCCTTTGCATAAATGAACAAAAGATATGATACTTAAGTGATCTGAATTGGTGTCCAAATGAGGAAAACGAGTTTCCTTTATATAGTAAATCAATGAGCCCGAATAGGTATGTCAAAGGGTCGGGACGACTTGATCTTGGAGGCAAAAATAATTTAAATTTCAAAAATTTAATTTCCCTTTTTTGAAGTTGACTTGAAATACAATTCATATTTATCATTTCTTTTGATTTTTGGAGGGCTAAAATAACTTACGAAGACCAACCATAGCTACAAAAATTCAACAATTAGAGGTACAAAGCATTATTTATAGCAAGGTGGTGGTCAAAGAAATCCTTAGAATATGAACATCCTAGCTCAAAAGATGTCCAAGAAATGATTACATAGTAGCTCCTGATGGCGAGCTAAGGGATAAAACATAACGCAAAGGAGAAATGCTCTCTTCAAGGAGAGGACCAACGCACGTGGAAGACATAAGGGGTGAGAAATAACCCTAATAGATGAGTTTCCACAAGTTTAGAGGCATATTTTACCTTTTAGAGGTATTTTGGCTAAGGACACATCATCCAAAGCCCTTTTTATATTCGAAGCCAAACACCATAGATGAAGAGATGCCATGTGGCATGTGTAACATGATCAAACACCACAAAGTAAGGGCATTTGCTTATGGAGATGACAAGTAACATTATGGACCCATCTTCTATGTTCTTATGCAATCAAAGGTAAAATGAGTAAAATATGCCACATGGAGGAGCATGACATGTGACAAGGAAGTATGTTAGAAGGAGAACACCCTTGCTTGGACAATGCCATGATGCAATAAGTGCACTTGTATGGTCAAAGGAAGCCACTTAATGAGAAGCAATCCACTCCTAGGATGAAAAAGGATGATAGTTTATGGCTTAAATCATGGATCTATCATCTAAAAGAGGGACATCTCACTCAAGAAGGCATTTAAAGCGTGTCAAAGGGTAAATATGGGGCATTACACATTGTTCAAAAAGTGATTCACATATTTGGATTTTGCTCAAAAAAGTTGACATGTCAATTTGTGGTAAAAACCACCCTTGAAAAGCACTGGAGAGAGGAGCACCCTATTTATAGGGTTTTAGTTCTCATTTATTATTATATTACTCATTAGGGTTTCACGGGAAAGGTATAAATAGAAGAAAGATTCATTTGTTAAAGGCATGGTTAGAGTATTGGCAATGCCCTGCAATCTGAGTTGAATACCATTGGCTAAAGACATGGTTGGAATATTCATAGTTACCTCCAAGCCTAGTTGAATGTCTTGGGAGGATTGGAAGGATGGATTCAATCTAATCTCTCTCTCTCTCTCTCTCTCTCTCTTCTTTTCATCAATGATTAGGGCTTTTGCAAGCATTGTCATGGTCTTTGTTTCCGAAATAATCTTTGAAAAGGAACAAGTTTGTCACATAAAAGTAAATTAGGGTAGAGGTTGTTAGCCCTCCCTAATCCTTGATGTAACCTTGAATTTTTTGACAGGGTGTTGTTGTAACTTTCTAATTAGGTGAAACCTATTCAGTGCTCTTGATCTGGTTGTAAAATCAAATTTGGTGTGTTACTGATTGTTCATTCAATAAGAATGTAGCCCTACGTCAATGACTCCACCTAAGGTTTCATAGTATGGTTATTCGTTCTTTGTTTAACGGTTGCACACTATTCTTGGCTATGCTTTCATGGTTGTGATGATGCAACTTGCATAAACACTCTCTTATTCTTGCATAATCTGAAAATATGTCTTGGACTAACTTTGGTGCATCAATGAATGCCCTAATTATGTCTTCTCCATAATATTCAAAGCCTCTTACTCTTTTATTTTGACCCCATCAATCCAGTGGATAACACTAGTCTCAGTTGTCCATCGGCTATTTGTTTCTAAGGAATATCAGATACTTATTTTCTAAGGTTTTCCCTCTTGCACCGGAAAAGAACCAGCCTAAAGTGAAATGAAGAGTTCTTGTGTTGACAATGAACAACCTCCCTAAATGCCCCTAGGGTTACACTTCACTTAGGGACTTGAATATCATTTAATGCAAGTCCAAGAGGTAATAGGATACAAGCTTGTGAATCTCATTGATAGCTTGTGTGATGCAAGTGGGATATTTTCAGGTTTGAAAATTGGTGTGTTTGGACACCCCCGCAGGATTCTCTTGTGGAGCTTAGTGGAATGCTTTGATTAGCCTATGTATTGTTGGTTAATATTCACAGTGACTGTGAATGCCCTAGGCACAGTTTAGGAGGCATTGAAGATTCCTCACATGGAATGAGTTGAAAACACTTGTTGTACCGACTTGGATTGAGCTAAGGTATTATACTTTATATTCATCACTTTGACAAAGTGAAGTATACCATTGTTGTCCTGAATTTGTGATTGCAAATATGATTGCTCTCATGTATTGAACAAGTTTCCAGACTGTGTTAGTATATTGATTTATTAGGAAAGAAAGGCTAAATATATGTTGTTCTAGCATGCGGAATGAAACCTTAAAATCTTAGTTGTTATATTTCTGTTGTAATTGAAGTAATTTTCAAATCTGTGTATTGAGATAAATTTTGCCCCGAGAGCTGCAGAAATAATCAATTTCAAGTCTTTGGACTGTACATTCTTGAATTTGTCAATTAGTGTTAGACAAATTTAAAGTTTCTTGCAAGGTTGTTGCAAAATAATTCCAACAGTACCACTGAAAACTCTATGAAATAAGTCTGACCTCACAGTAGTGAGATGAAATTTCAGATTTGACAAAATTTCAAAATTTCTACATATAATAGTAACATACAAATGAGAAACTAGGAGCCATCTTTTTTCCTTGAAATTTTCTATTTTCTTATGGCCCTACTTTTTTTCACTGTTGTTACGTTGTATAGTGTGCACCATGCAATACGTTTGAAAACATAACTATTCCCACAAGAGACTGAACCGTAAGACCAAAAACAAAGAAAACCAAGGTTTCAATTTGTAACATGTAATATTGTCCCCAAATGGCAAATGGGTACATAGTACATCCTAGGGACAGACAACACATGATTCCTCCCCAAATCGTACATTCAAATTTTAAATGACACATGCATGAATCCATGATAATAGAGCTCACGACCTCATTAGGTAGAACAAATGATCTGTGAAACTAAACCAGATCCCTATGGTATAAAACTATGCTCTGTCAATTAATTTGACGTAGACCATTTCTTCCAATCTCGATAGAGATTATATCTAGACCAGCCAATCGCTCCTCGTGTAACCTTACTAACTATGGATAAGGGGATGCCCTGTCCTTCTTCCAAAGCACACCTCATTTCTACAAATGGCTCCATTTGAAGCTCTCCTGAGTAGCTCATAACAAATTCTCGAAAAATCTGAAAATCAGTCGCAAGAAACCTCATTACATTGACAAAATCTTGAAATTAATAAAGATATCAATTCATAACCAGAAAGGACAAGCATGCAAGCATTTCAGAAGGGAAAAATGGTTGTTAAAAACAATTCTGCCTCAGGATTGTCTTTTTCTACCAAATATAGTGATTGGACTTGTCTAGAAGAAAGCTAGTAAAAGAACATCCGGCAACATCTTAGGCTTGATTGTGACATTGAAATCATGAGTTCAACAATGTTAGGGTCCTACCCAAATCTCCCCACTTGGTGATACTTAAGAGTTGATTAATTGATGTACAAGAACCTCTTATTTCAGTAAAACCCATTAAATAGTTAGTGGATAGTTACTTAATGTAAAAAGATCATCTAAGGCCCACTAAGGACTTGGCACTAATTAATAATGGGACCATAAGTAATTAGGGGTTTTCCAGTAAAAGCTATTTATAGCGATAGAGGTTATGTAAAGTTTTATCAAGAATCATTATTGTTTTGGAGCTGTACTCAAAGGAGGTTGTAGCCACTCCAAAAGGCCTCTGAACATTGCTCTCTCTTATGGAATTATCAAAACAAGGGTGATATTCTGAAAGGTTAATCTCATTATCTCTTCTATTTGCTTTTCTATGCTTATATTTGTCATAATATTGTTTATGTTTTTTTGTTTCTATTGGTGAAATATGTTACAAGCTAGCATGTGCCTGGGTTTCTCAGGAAAAAAATTTAGGCTAGAGACAAGTTTTGACGTAACACAAAGATATGTTGTTCAATGTGTAAAACTACAGTTGGGGAAGAATACAACTGGTGTCAGTTGTTTCAAGTTTGAACAACCTTGTGACCCCTAGTGGTACCCCTTCAAGTATTACTGCATCAAACAAAATCTCTGTGTGAATTCAATGTTCCACATACCCTTAGGTACATCAGAAGCCCTCTAGGCTCATTTGAAATTAGCCTTACATAAGCCTCTCCACTATCCTATTGCTATAGTAGACTGAGAGCAACACTTTAAAAGATTGCTCTTGCATATCAAAGAATCGAATGGTACAGCTAAGGGTACAATCTATCCTCCTTGGTGCCATGAATGACTTGACAAAATAATGTTGGTGCAAACCCTCAAGTATATCAATGAGCTAATAGCAATTGACACTCCTTTGTCCTTAGGGCCCTGCAAACCTTAACTTTTGCAAAATGGGCAACTAAAAACACATTTTTGCTGGTATATCAAAAAATTGAGAATTCTATGACGCCAATTATACTTAGCCAATAGTAATACTCTTACTTAGTTATAAGAAAAAGGTTTGGAGTCCTGCCAGCACCATCGTGGGAGACTTATCTCGAAAGAATTCTTGCATGATGCCAATCATATTGGTATTGTTACAACAAAATCTAGAACCCCTAATATGTGAAAGTATCAAGCACAAGGTGTTAGTTTGTGTGACTATTAAAGGCTACCCATGTCACCACGATAGCACTTCCTCACTCTTTATGTTGGTTCCTCTCCAACTCAAGGGGGGAGGGGGTATCAGTAAGGTTCCAGATAATTTTAAGCTAATCATTGTGGTTTGATTGGACCGGAGAACTTGTTTGGAATATCGTTGAAGTATTTCTCAAATTGATTTATAAGGATTGGTTCCAAACTAGGTTTCAAGTCTTGTTATGATTTCTCAATTTAGGTCTGCTTGACTTGTTCCAAACATAAATCTCGGAGATGTCTTAGTTTAGTATTGTTTCAATTTTTCATGTGAAATTTGAGGAGATGAGCAAGTAAACTAATATAAACAGGAAGTGAATGCTCAAAAATCAGATTCTGGAAATATATAACAGCAATAACAAATGATGCAAAATGCAAAGATTTAAACAAAAATTCCAGAAATATCTCCATAATAATTGGGGCTAAAAAGTGCTCCCAAAATGCAATTTTCAGACCTTAAACAGTTCTGGAAATTTAGTTTTCTGGAATAATTTAAATGTTGAAAACAACAATTAAACTAAAACATTAAAAAAAATGACAACTTGAGTGACGTTGCACACTTTGGTTAATTCATGAACACTGAAGTATTGGAAGTTACTCATACGCTAAGAAAATGTTTTATCGACAATGTTACAGTAGCACATGAGACGTCTACAACATCAAATTCACTTATAAATTGGTCCTTAATCCAGGTGTTGTATCTCGGTTTTGACTTCCATATAAGATCAAACAAACTGAAATAATTTGATTTAATGGCTTACATCCTTCAGGTATCAAGTTCCGCCCTTGTGCAACTGAATCATGAATGTCAATGACCTTTTTCACAGATAAACCAACAAATACTCATTATATCAGTTGACTGAGATTTACCTCAACTGAAAGATAGATGGTTGCACAGAGAAGACCTCTACAAAGATTAGTTGCATCAAGAACCAAAATCTATATAATGAATGGCAAAATGACAAAAGTTTATACCTAGTCTAAGAACTGGATAGTTTTCTCCTGTGTTGCACGGGTTAGCGAACCCGGGGGTGGGGTTCTTGAACCGTCCCAGGTTCTCATCCCCAAGTACTAGATTCGGGTACGGGTGCTTCTGAGAAGAACCCATAAGAATTGGGTTCTTCATTAAAAAAAATTGGGTTCTTTTGTCTTGACAGGTATGGAGAACCCTGATGATAGGTACTTGGAACCCCAAAATCGGGTTCTTTTGGGTTCTTTGGGGTTCATTTTATTTTTATTTTTAAAATTTTAATTAATTTAACGGGCTTCCCCTAATATTCTAGGTAGCTAGTTCTTCATCTTGCTAGAGGAATTGGGGTACTTATGCCTTTATCCATTCAGTAAAGAGAAATGTGTTGGGCTCAAAGAAGGCAGAGAACTTAGTGTATGTTCATATGTTCATAGCACACTTAGTCTCATATCTCGAAAAGACCCTGGGTACAAGGAGGGTCCTTTCAAGAGATGGGACCAATACACAAATGATGCTATGTGTGTGGACGAGGAGATACAACCAAATGGCCTTATTGAGCTACCTCCAGTTGCTATGGATGAGCAAGAGCCTCAAGATGAGAGTGATTCCTACCTGGAGAGCATGCTAACTGAAGATCTGAGTGATGCTAATGACATGGATGTTGATGACATGGCTTGAGGAAGCCATTGTTCACTATTAGCTATTTTTATTTTAAAATTTTAAAATTTCCTAGTTCTTGTTTGGAGATGCCTTAAGACAAATTTTGAATGTAGTATGACAATGGACATATATCATGATTCTTATTAATATGTAAACTCCAATTTGCACTTGATATCAAACTAGAAATTTTGAAATTTCATTGTGAATGTTGAATGTTCAATGATGTGCATGTTTAAATATTTAAAGTTTTAAATCATAAATATTTTAGTTTCTAGTTTAAAGTTGAAAAATATACAAATTCATATATATTATAATTTATAAAATATAATATTTATATATTATATATAAATTATAATATACACCCGACGAACCCACACACCCTGTTTCAATAAATGACGTACCCGTATTCGTCCCTGTCCCCGTACCCGTCCCCACACCCACGTTCCCTGGCAACATAGGTTTTCTCTAATTGATGTCTATGCTGCTCTAGGTTTTCAACAACAACATGTTGACTTTATGGTATGGAGAATGCCAACCAAATTCTTGAATTATGGAAGTACAATACAAACAGCTTCTAGCAGTAGCTTCAACAAAAGTTCTGCCATTAAAATCTTGTTCTTTGAAAAGATTCCAAGGGACCTGCACTCACCTACCTATATTAACTATACAAACATAGGATACACTGTAAACAATGTAGAAGAATGATGTATGAATATTTGTTCCGAGCCTTCATGATGATCTTCAAACAATTTTGAAAACATAATTTGATGGTCAAACCTTTAGATAGATGAAGCGAAGAGAAAATTCTTGCCATATACAGATTGCCTTCAACATGTAGAATTTTTGCCAATCATTGCTACACTTTTCTTTTCACCTTTTTTTATCACACAATAGATTTCCTGTAAACTTTATATTTTTGCCTAGTAAATGGTGCTCCATTAGAAAGCTGTAAACCACAGGTCCATTTCCCAGGGGTTGGGAATGCATCCCTGGATAGGATGGGATGTGATGGTATGGGGATGCCCTTCTTTATAAGGGACAGCCCAAGGACATCCCTTGTGGAAAAGGCCTATCCCCTGCAAAAGGGGATGCAGAAACACCACTTTATATATATATATATATATATATATATATATATATATATAAAAGACAATAAAAACTAATTAGTTTGCTGTTCTCGAATTCATGAATTAATGTCTCAAAAGGATAACCAACAAGCAACAAGAGTGAAACAATGCAAAGAAACTCTTAGCAAAACCATAAGTATAATGCAAAGCATAATTGTAACTGCCAGCTTGCTTAAAACAAACCATAAACCAGGCATTAAAAGAATCTGTCATGGAAACGCTAAATATAAGAAGCTAATCAAAGCTGAACAGTTGTAATACATAGATCCATACTCACTAAGCCTGTGACCAACATGATTCACCAACATGGGCCTTTTTTATTATTTTCATTTATTTGCTCTTCTATCTTTCTTATGCTATTGGGAATTATTGTTTCTTTATATTTTATTTGCAGGGAACTCAATGCAGCCAACAACAATCACATACAATTAATCAACACATAGATTCACCCCAACAACCCAATGTGGGAAACCTCTAGGGTCAAAAGTGGTTTTCTTGACTCTTTATTGAATTCCAGGTGTTGACCACTATGTGTCACCCACCCATAGCAGTACACCCCCTTTTTTCGAAAAAGGGATAGCGCCTGATCGATGTGTCTATGTCGTCCATCTATCATCTTCAGCCTGATGGTCATGTTATAATGTAAACCCATTCTGCATGTATATGATGTAAATAATCTCAGTAAATCTGTGTCATGTATGTAATTGCCTAGGTAAACCTACTTTTCTGGTGACAATCTACATTCCAGGAGGTTTTTTGTCTCACCGATCCATTCTCAGATGGTCGGCAGAGTTTTCCTTCAACCAACCCTAAAGCCAGAATGGATTTTGTCACTGGGATCTTAGGGGAGTCCTAATGTTCTAGATCGAGTCTATGTAAAAGTGATTTGGGAATAATCCTAACTATTTGGTTAGGTTATTTTATTACAAATTGCTTGATCTGCTAGATTATATTTTGTGTCGCAGAACTGAGTAGTCTGTGAGGGTCTTTTGCAAATGGGTTTCTCCCTTGAGATGTAAAAAATGTAAAAATAATGATGTAAAGTGTCTTGAGGGTTAGAAAAATAATTTATCCCCTCATAGATTAATTAATTAAATTTTCTGGACAAAGTTAATTAAAATCCTAAGCCAGAAATTTGATTAATTCTAGATCCTAGGTAAATTTAAATTCTCCAAAGGCAAAATTCGTTGGTCCTTAAAAAATTAAAATTTAAGAGATTCAGGGACTAAAGTAAATTAATTATTTTGCTAAATTTCAGGCCTTTGGTCCCTGGGGTTAAGTCAAAGTCAAAATTTTGAGGAAATTAATTCAAAATTTTAGTTTTTGAATTAATTAAAATGCATTTAATTGAAAATTTCGAATTTCCTCAATAATTTAAAATTTCGACGGATGAGATTAAAAGAAATTTTAATCTTCATCAATGGTCAAGATTGCTTTGACAAGGATCACTCGAACTAGCCGTTGGAGGATTTATCGTTAAATAAGAGGTCATTTGTCAGTCAAGATCATTCGATCTTTGAGTCGTGTGCTAAGTGAAAGCTCTCTTGTAATCTTTTTATGAGCAATAAAGAAAGACTTTGGAGTTAATTTCTGTTGGTGTTACTTTTCGTGGAAATGTTGTAAGATGTGTTATTTTCATGCATAGATTTCCTTTTAGCCATTGATAATAGCTTTCTAAAGAGTGATTTGAACACAGGTATGTTGCCCAATCACTGGAGTTTAAATGGTAATTTAAATTTTGAATATAATAGCAGGTATCTCTATTAAATCTGAATTTTGTTATTGTTTTCTCACTCTACATTAATGGTTGAATTGAGTTGCGCAGGAAATTCTTGATTTTTAGAGCATCGGGCATTCGGAGAAGTTTTCAGTTGGACCAGCCAATCTGCTCCTCCATCGATTCTCCATCGTCCTGTTCCTCATCCTTACGCTGCCTCTTTTCCGCGGATATTCCTCCAGCCCGTTTTCCTCCCTCACGTTGTTATCCCTGCGTCCTCCAATCCACAAACGCAGCCTTCCTTGCCCGCATCCAAGCTCCTAGCTCCCTAGCCAAGTCGTCGGGCTCACCTACACACATACACAGTAAAACAATAAAAATTTCGAATTTTTATTATGCGTGGGTGAAGTTTAGGGTTAGGCATTTTAGTTTTTTTATGTATTATGTATAGTTTAGGATAGGGTTTGTATAATTTTATTTTATTTTTTTGATCTTTGGTTTCGATTTTATCATTTTCATTTCTTAAAAAAGAAATCTAAAAACATAAAAATAAATAAAAAAAGAGGTTCGATTTATTTATTTTAGTTTATGAATTTGGTTTTGTTGGTAAATCATTTTAATTTTATTTAAATCCTAAAAAAAACTATTAAAAGTCAAAAAACATTAAAAAAAAAAATAATATATATATATATAAGGCTTCACTTTTTCATGTGACTTCGAGACAATCAATTTTATTTTTAAATCAAGGGTAAAATTTTCTCATCTAAAGGTTTTAAATTTTCCCATAAAAAATTTAAAAATTATTAAATCCTTTTTTTTATTTTGGTCACATTTGGTCTTGCTTAGCATATCGAGAAATTCACCTAAGGAATAATTAAGTTGTCAATTTAAAATATCTTCTTGGTGTCTTTTTGTGCTAAGGCTAAGATCTAAGAGAAAAACTTGTGTGGTATCAAAATTTTTCCTTAGTTAAATGTGCTTAAATTTTTATATCTAAAAATTAACTATAGGAAAGTGGTAAATTTTCCTAGATTTGGGTCAATAAGCATACATCTTTTAATTCTAGGATTGCAATTGGTTAGCATTTTAAATTTCATGGTTGTTTAAAGTATTTGAATCTCTTAAAATTTAATTGCTAAGACATTGTGCATCTGTTGAATATCTTGCATCTATCTATTGTCACTGCTTGGATTGTTTAATGCTCGTTACATGCTAGACATTTTGCAAATGTTTTCAAGTGATTGTTAAATAATCTTGTTGTGGAATTATAATAGATCGCATATCTCTGTTTCCTAAGCTAAGCATACTTTTGAGCATTTGTTGACATTGATATCGAATTGCAAAGTGGTTTTTTGTTCTCTTTGAGCTATATTGTATCAAGAAGATTTGAAATAAGTTGGTGTTTTAATTATAATATCTTCAAGAGTTTATTTTCTAAGTCTTCATCTAATAAAGCGAGCATTTCATTTGGGTAATTGAGGGTTTTTGTGACATCAGTGTTTTCCCATCCTCGAGTCTAACTTCATCTCATCTTCTGGTGCATTTGCATATAAGTTAACTTTGCATAGATAAAATTTACTTCCAAGCATAAGCTTGGTCGATAAACAGATAGATCTTCATCTATCTTTTCTTGAGAAACCTGTTTTAATAGTACTTAAAACGGTGACCTTGCAGTCGTCAGAGCCACAACTCTCTACAGTGCCGGAGGCACCGGGTATGTTAGAAGTTCAGGAAAGGTATCGTTAATCACACCTTAGTGTGCTTCTCCTGACCTTCTCTTTGCCAATTACTATGAAATCAGGCTCAACACAGAAAGGATTGAAGGATTCACAATCTAAGTAGGCATTTAACTAAAATCAACCAAGATTCTCGCATCTCACATTAAGTTTTAGGATCTACATTTCATATAAGATAGTCATTCACCTAAGCAGCAGTTGCTAATTGATTACTTGGTCTTCATTTCCCTAGCAAGATCGTTGACTCTATAAGGCATTGGTATTAATCATTTAAAATCTAATATAATCCTAAGTCTTGCTGAATCTTAATCAAGTACTTGATCACCTCGCTGTGTCTCCCGAACTGGTTGGTTCCCAACTAGTTCTTCTTCATTCCATTTTTCCATAGGGTCTACCCCCCTCAGCCTGCTGTAGGGAGACAGTTTAAACGGAGAGATTGGGGATCAGGGTGACAGTCCCCGATCTGAGTGTTGTCGCGGTGCCTAGACATTCTGTGCAACAACATTTTTTGGCGTTGTTGTCGGGGACATTTTATTCTCGGCGCTTCAACGACATTTTATCTTCATTCTCCTCATATCATCTTTATCATTTTTACCAGCAACGCCAACATTTTTTGGCGTCGTTACCAGGAATAGAGTTTTTTTTGTCCTTGGTTTCTTCGACATTCATCTCATTTCTTTCTTCTCATCCTTTCGTCTCTTGCCAGGATAAGTTCCTTGTCCTTGGTTCCTTGCTTTCGGGTTATTTCGACTTAGACTTTTTGTCCGGGTGGTGACTCCACTTCCTTTATCTTCTGCAAGAATGTATACTAGAAGACATCGAAGCAAATTGGTTAATCCTGCTCCTGATCCTGAAAGGGCTCTCAAAGTATGATTACACAAACTCTCTTCTCGTACCCTTCTTGTTAATCTCAGACAAGAAGCCCTCTCTGATATTCGTTTGCTTTTTACTAACCCGGTCAAGCACGACATCATGGACATATTCGCCCCTTGTAACTTTGCTAACATTCAAGGTTATCCCAATGATATTCCAAAGCATGGGATGGATAAATTGCCTCTCTTTCAAGGCAATAATGCAGTTAGTGCTAACTCTCCTCTAAAATCTTTTAGTTCATGGTTGGGTAAGTATGCGAGGGCTACTAATTTTAATCATGAAGAAGTAAAAATGACCCTTTTTGTTCTTACCTTGGAGGGGGATGCTTTAAATTGGTTTACAGAAAAGCCTCATAATTCATTGATTCTTTGGAATCAATTATTAATGCCTTTAAGGAAAAGTATGGAGATAAGAGAGAAGGAAGGCATCTCGTAAAAGCTATCAGTATCATTAAAAAGAGAGAAAATGAGACCGCGGAAGAATTTAACAAGAGATTCAATGATATTATTAAGGAATTACCTCAAGATTATAAACCTATTGATAAATCTCTTCGGGACTTCTATATTGATGCCTTTAGCCTTGAGCCCTCTTATGAGTTAAGACGTGCTAAACTTCCAGATTCTAGGGATTGTCGAGCTTTAGCGGTAGAGCTTGAAAAGGATAAGGCAACATTTTGGAAATTTGAATCCCGAGTTTTGATAGGGCTTCAACGAAATTGAAAGAACCTAAAGGGAAAGAGGTTCAAGAATCTGATAACGACCTTATTCAGAAATTCCTGCAAAAAATTGAAAGTATGGAGCTTAACCAAGCGAAATTAACCTCTAACCATGCTAAGGAGATAACTACTTTACAGAATAGGTTTGTCCAAATGGAAAGAGCTCAAACGCAAAATTTCCAGCCTAGAAATAATAATAATAATCAAAATAATAATTGGCAGAAAAAAGGTCAATCTAGTGAGAAAAGACCACCTAATCCGCTTGAACATACTAATTTGGTCGATGATGCTCCGCCTTATTGTCGGGCTTGTGATGCTCTTCATGAGGAGGCTACTTGCCCCATAGTTAGAAGGATTTTGGATAATGGAATGTTTGGGGCAGGTAATCAAATAAATGTAGTAGATAAAGAGATTTCTTTATCTATGAAAGACTGGATGGAAGTTAAGGAAATCAGTCGAGATGTTATGCCTCCCACATCAACTTTTAGTATAAATAATTTTGAGAATGAAAATGATATGATCGTTAAATTATATGGTGAAAAGCCTTCTCCAGAGGAAATCATGGAAATTGCTAAAGATAAGGGTTTAACTTATCAAAGAAGGGATAAAGATCAAAGCGGGTATCAAATTCCCCCTCGAATTTTTAACCTGGGTTCAAACTCTGGATTAGATGTCGATTTGGGAAGTTGGTTTAATAATGCATAAATCTGGGTTCATGTCGCCGAGATTGTGAATATTTCTTCCCAAAGGGCTAAGTTACTAAAAGCTATTGAAGCTTCTCAAGTGAATGTTTCTCAACAAAAGGCACCGGAGGTTGATTATCAGGATGCTCCTATATATTTGCAAAGTTTAGATTCAGATAACAAGGATCATCAACCATTCTTTATTACTTTGATGGTTAATGGATATAAATTGAATAATTGCATGTTGATTCTGGTGCATCAGCTTGTGTCATGACCAAGAGGGTCATGGAACAGCGTAATTTAATAGTTTTTAGGCCTTACTACGATGTATGTGCCATGGATTCTAAGAAGATTGAAGTTCACGGTCTGATCAAGGATTTACAAGTTCATTTATCATTTTACCTTGACATTATGATTGTGATGGACATTGTTGTTGTTGATGTGCCTGATGCTTGGGGTATGCTTTTATCTAGAAAATGTGCCTCTAACCTAGGAGGAAGTATTCAAATGAATTGGTCATATGCTATGATTCCTTCTCCTAGAGGTGATGGTTTTGTGAGACATAATAGAGAGCCTGAGAGAAGATTCCATGTTGAAGATCCTAAGAGACCTCATAATGAGATAATTAAAGAACAATCTGACATTGGGAATTATATTATCCTGTCTAATTCCATAGTTCTTCCCGATGATAAGGTTGATAAAAAGATTGGGGATCTCAAAGATAAAGTTTGGTACATGTACTTTGATGGTGCATTGTCTAGGCATGGTAAAGGTGCAGGAATAGTATTAAAATCTCCCCTTGGTCATATTTTCAAGTTTGCCTGTCGGCTGGAATTTGAAGCAACCAACAACGTTGCTGAATATGAAGCTTTGTTGTTGGGTCTTGAGTTGGAAAAGGCTTTAAGAGTTAAGTTTCTTAGCATCAAGGGGGATTCTGACTTAATTATCATGCAAATTAAAAATAAATTTACATGTAAAAATCAAAGGTTAAAGAATTATCAAAATGTTGTATGGGATACTATGGAATACTTTAATGCCCTTGACCTTGAGGCTATCCCAAGAGAAAAGAATAGTTCGGCAGATGAGCTTGTCGTAGCTGCTTCTACTTTGTAGTTATCTGATGGGCTGATTAAGAATAAGATAAAAATGGAAGTTATATTTAGGTCTTTTGTTCCAGATAACTCAGAGCATTGGCAAGTTTTTGATGACGAGAAACAAATGATTTGTTTCTTGATAATTTGGATGAGTTTGAAAATTTTCAGATAGATTCTAAGGAGGATGGATCTGATGATCATGAAGATATCATAAATCCTACTCCTAGGAATGTGGTTTCTTTAGAACAGTACTTTGATCGGCATGATGCCACAAAGATGAAAGAGGAAAATAAAATGGATCCAAACGAATACATCGAGGTAAACATTGGTACTTCTAGAGATCCAAAGATTATCAAAATTGGTAAGGGTACTAATGTTGAAGAAAGAAAAAAGTTAACCAATTTACTTCATGAATATCAAGATGTTTTAGCATTTTCTTATGATGAATTAAAAGGTTATAGGGAAGATGTCATGGAGCACACTATCCCTTTGAAAGATGAAAATGCTAAACCTTTTCATCAAAAGCTTAAGCAGATAAATCCTAAGTTATCCCCTTTGCTTCAAAAGGAGCTTTCAAAGATGCTTGCAGCAGGAATTATTGCTCAAACGAAGCATTCAACATGGTGTTCCAACCTGGTGATTGTTAGGAAAAAGAACGGTACAATAAGACTTTGTGTCGATTTTCGAAACCTTAATCTAGCATGTAAGAAAGATAATTACCCTTTGCCAAACATAAAGACTGTTACAAAGAGTAACTGGTTCTGGAATGATGTCATTGCTAGATGGTTTTTCTGGATATAATCAGGTGTGGGTTAAGGAGGAGGATCGTCACAAAACTACATTCACCACACCATGGGGTATTTTCGAATATATTAGAATGTTGTTTGGATTAACCAATGCTGGGGCTACATTTCAAAGGGCTATGGGTTATACCTTCAAAGGTTTGATTGGGAAGTTTATCGAAATTTATCAGGATGATCTTACTGTTTTTTTCTAAGGATGGTATTAGTCATATAAGTCATCTTAGGCAAGTTTTTGATAAATGTAGAGAGTACGAAATTTCTTTAAATCTGGCCAAGTTTGTTTTTGGAGTAATTGAAGGGAAATTACTTGGTCACATCATTTATGAAGATGGAATCAAGATTGATCCTGAAAGAGTTGAGGCAATCCAAAAGATTCTTCTTCCCCATAATCTTAAATCCCTTCAGTCTTCTCTTGGAAAAACAAATTTTCTTAGAAGATTTATTCCAAATTAAGTGGAAGTAGCTATGCCTATTCAAAGTTTTCTAAAAAAAGATGTAAAATTTGTATGGAAAGAAGATGGAAAAAAGGCTTTTGAAGAAATCAAAGGTGCTATTGCAAAAGCTCCTGCCTTAGTCCTGATTACTCGAAGGATTTCATGATTTTCTATTTTGCTTCTGAAGATACCATTGTTGGTGTCTTATTGCAAAAAAAAAGGATGGTCACGAGCAGCCTATTGCTTTCATGAGTAGAGCTCTTCAAAAAAATTTATTAAAATACAATACCATGGAAAAGCAAGCCTATGCCTTAGTCAAATCTCTTAAGCATTTCAAGACTTGTGGGTTATTCCAAAATCATTGTTTTTGTCCCACATTCTACGGTTAAAGATATATTAACTCAAACTGATTGCTTAGGGACTCCTGCTAGATGGGTTACTAAAATACAAGAATATGATTTAGATATTAAGCCCACCAAGTTAGTCAAAGGTCAAGGATTGGCTCAAATGATGACTGAAGGTAATGAGAAAGCTCTTGGTTTGATTTGTCTTAACGATTCATCTTCACCTACAACATATATTGGAATAGACGAGAGCGAAGACTGGAGGATCTGCGCACACGTTTTTGACCTAGCGGGCTCCCTGATACGCAGTCCTTCATCAGCAGCCTCCTGTTGCTAGGCTCTCACTAATCATGGATCCCTCGGAGGAGGGTGATCCTCTACCAAACAGGCATAAAGGAAATGAAGAAAACAAAGAAGCTTTCACCTCCCTTATTGCAACGACTAGAGCTCCAAGGAACAGGCCAACAATAAATAAGTTAGCTAAGAGGCTTGAGGATATTCCAAAGATTTCTCTCCCTCCTGCTCTCCCTCGCAGAGCAGCCTTATCTCTAGTGGAACGTCGACTTGTGGGACAGTTTACGGGTTTATGGTCGTCTCCCAAATCCATACAAAAATGGGTTGAAAGAAACTGGAGCTCAACCATTCATGGGAAAATTGCTATAAGGTTTTGTGGAAAGGGATACTTTACCTTCCTTTTCGAAACTAAGGAAGACAAAGATCTGATCTTCAGAAATGGTCCATACTTCATGGACACCAGAGGACTATATCTAAACCGCTGGACCCTAGACTTCGATCTGGAAATGGACGTGCCAAGTGCAGTTCCAGTATGGGTCAGACACCCCATCTCTCGTTACACTGCTGGGGAGACGAATCTGTTAAAGCCATAGGAAATGCAATGGGCAAGCATATAGATAGATGTGAACCAAAGGACAACATGCACGCATGTGCCAGAATATGCCTAGAAGTGGATCTCGAAAAGGGACTACCAGAAGCAATAAAGATAAAGGTCGACCAATGGACGCACATACAGCAGCTGGACTACGAGCAGATCCCATTCAAATGCAAGGTATGTCATGAGTATGGTCATTTTGCAAATAAATATCCTAAAAAAAAAGAAAGTGAAAATGTTGAGGAACGAGAAAATACTTGGGAGCAAGTAAAACGGAAAAAATCCACCAAGCAGCCCATATCAATTGTATCACAACCACAGGAACCAAATGAAACCACCACTCAATCACCTTCCATTGCTATCCCTTCACCCCTCACAACCCTGAATCCCTTTGGGCCTTTGGGAGAAGACCCTTCATCTCCTAGATCCTCATCACATCCCCTTAACCCCATCGCTCTTTCCCCACTCCTTCAATCCCATGCTCCCCTCTTCCCCCTCCCTCACTGGACCGTATTTTAACTAAAAATCAAGCTAAAGAAAACCCCCAAACCAATGAACATCAAAAAAAAGTGGGCAGAAAATCTAATAAGGAAATAAAGGATGAGGTAATGGCCAAAGAGATGGCCTTAGGAACTCAGCAACCACTGGAATCCTTTCTTGGGAAAAATTCAGGAAATAACAAGAAAAATGAGCAAAGAGGGAAGGGCATCGCTCAACACCAAACCAGTAAATAATGATAGTGGTCTCTTGGAACTGTCGTGGCCTTGGCACTCCCTTTATAGCAAATGCAACTAGAGACATACTAATCAAAGAAGTTTCGGACATTCTCATGATCCAGGAGACCAAAACAAGCAATCAAGAAAATAGAAAACTTATACAAAAGTTAAGAAACTATGAAGGAATAGTGCTAGAGGCAACAGGAGCATTAGGAGGAATATGTACATTATGGGAAAAAAGAAAATGGGAACTGAAAAGTCAAAAAAACAGCAAACATTGGATCAAAACAGATTTAAAAGATCTCAATACAAAGGAAATATACAACATCATAAATGTATATGCCCCAAATCACTACAAAGAAAAAGAAAACTGCTGGAATTCGATAAAAGAAGAATTAACAGAAAGACAAAACTGGAAAACAATTCTTAGAGGGGATCTAAATTCGATAAGAAACACAGAGGAAAAATTCTAAGGGATTTCCATGCAGATCTGTCAAGAGAAGCTCTGGAAGAAATAATGGATCAACACAAGTTAATCGACATCCCTCCAAGTAATGGGAAATATACATGGAGCAACAAAAGAATAGGAAAGAGTAATATCAAGGAAAGGC
Organism: Pinus taeda; assembly: GCA_000404065.3. Classification (NCBI taxonomy): domain Eukaryota; kingdom Viridiplantae; phylum Streptophyta; class Pinopsida; order Pinales; family Pinaceae; genus Pinus; species Pinus taeda. Next base: position 59,192 of record APFE031068282.1, on the reverse strand, counting down.
TAGACAGAATCTTAGTACAAGAAAACATAGTCGTTGATTTTACCTCGGTGAAATCCAAGATCATTCACACAACTGCCTCAGACCACAAGCCTGTAGTAATCAGTATGGGCAATTTGGAGAACCAAGGCCCGCTCCCGTTCAGATATAATTCGAACTGAGACAACAATGAAGAATTTAGAAATCAAATCAAAGAGGGATGGTCAAAAAGCATCACATGATCCCCTCACTATGTGTGGGAAACAAAGTTAAAAAATTTAAAGATGAATCTAAAAATATGGGCAAGAGAGAACGACATTCGAAACAAAGCAAGGAAAATAGAATTAGAAAAAAGAATGGACAGCATACAAAAAGAAAAGGAAAACACCTGCAAGAAAAAGAATTATTTTGGGAAATATACAGGCAGAATAAAAAGGAAGAAGAAGAGGTTAGAATGAAGTCCAGATGTTTATCGTTGAATTCAGAGAACAAAAACACTGCTTTTTTCATAATTCAATTAAAATCAGACGTGCCAGAAATCAAATAGATCAAATCAAAGTGGATGGGCAAGAGATTAAGGGAGTAGAGGAATTAAAAATGGCAGCTCATAATCACTTCAAAGAATTATTAACAACAAATGAACAGTGAGCAGACAATGAAGATTTTTTACAGCACATACAAAACAAAATTAGTGATGAGCAAAATTCAGAAATAAATAAAGATATTTCTGAAGAAAAAGTGATGGAAGCAATTTGGAGTCTTTACCCTGATAAGGCTCCGGGGCCCGATGGGTTTACAATTGTGTTCTATAGACAGCACTGGAATATCATTAAAAAAGATTTCACGAGAATGGCAAGAAATGTTTTCAAAAAAAATGGGAGGAAATACAAAATCTTCATATCTGGCACTTATTCCTAAAGAGGCCAACCCAACTACCTTCAATAGATTTAGACCAATATCTCTTTGTAATTCCTCTTGCAAAATCCTTACAAAAATCCTTGCAAATAGAATTAAGAGTGTTCTTCCTGAAATCATTTCGGAAAACCAAGGAGGTTTTGTCCCCAAGCGACAAATTATAGAGAACATGATCATCAACCAAAAAGCCATCCACAACAGCGTCCAAAGGAAAGAGAAAGGAATTATTGTAAAGCTGGATATGGAAAATGCCTTTGACAGAGCCAGCCACAAATATTTAGCAACAGTTCTTAAAAAGTTTGGTTTCTCCCCAGATATAATAGAGACCATACAGGCATGCATCTCAACTCCATGGATAGCTCCCCTAATAAATGGTAGGCCCAGTAAATTCTTTCAAAGCTCAAGAGGGTTGAGACAAGGATGCTCTTTATCCCCCTTTCTATATATTATCATGGCTGAAACTTTAAGTGCAGCGTTGGAAAATCAAAGAAGGGAAAAAAAAAATTACAGGTATACAAATAGCAAAAGGTGTCAAAAATGTAAACCATATCATTTTCGTTGATGACACTCTTCTTCTGGGAGGGGCGTCAAGTATAATAGTAAGAAGATTCAAAAAAGTTATGGATGATTTTCTTCAGGGCTCCGGAGGGATGCTAGCTTATACTACATGTAGAATATACAGTTGGAATACTCCTCCAAGAATTATGCAGAACATCTCTCAAATTTTGGAAATCCCAATACAAGCAAGATGGACACATTTTACATACCTTGGACTTCCAATAGCCAAGGAGAATATCAAAGCGGAAGTCTGGAGCAAACAAGTGGAAAAAATAAAGGACAAAATTCAAAAGTGGGGAATGATGTGGCTTAATCTGGCAAGCAGAGTGATTATGATCAAGGCACTCCTATCAGCTCTCCCTCTGTATCAATATGCGATTATCCTGACTCCAGCAAGTGCACATAAACAAATGGAACTAATCATAAGAAGCTTTTTATGGCAAGGAGGAAAGCAAGATAATAAAAAATTCAGCCTAGTAAAATGGGACCAAGTCACTCTTCCTTATGAACAGGGAGGCCTATCAATCCGCTTACCAGGCTTAATGAATACTGCCTTAGGGATGAAAATAATATGGAGAATGATAAGTGGAAGGGAAAGCTTGTGGGAAAAAGCCCTTGCCATGAAATATTTGAATCATCCCAGAACAAAGCTAATAACAGAATCCATTCCTGTCAGGCCCTGCACACAAGTTTGGAAACTTGTAAAGAAGATAATCCTCTTATTAGACACCATATTTCTAAAAAACCAGGGAATAGGAAATCAGTAGCAATTTGGAATGATCGAATAATGGGAAGAGAGCCCCTAAAACTTCAACGGGACCTTCTAGGCTTACAGATTTGGATGGCTGAAAGAAGTTTAAATACTTTATATTCAATCTCAGCTTGGGACCACAAACAATTGGCTCGAATGGCAAATCCCAGTAATCCCAAAAAATTTAAAAGGTCAATGGGAGAAATTAAAACTCCACCTCACAGGGGCAGCACCCATAAGCAGCGAGGACGAGGATGATTATGTGTGGGATCCAAATGGAGGAGACTACACGGTAAAAACAAGGTATAAAGTCCTCCAAGATCAGCAAAATCAGCAGGAATGGAGCCTATGGAAGGTAATCTAGAAAATTGAATGCCTTCCCAAAATCAAAGCATTCACTTGGACACTCCTCAAAAGGAATATCCTAACCTTTGATAACTTAAAAAAAAGGAATTTAAGGCCCATTTAGATGTGTCATGTGTATCACAGAGGAAGAGTCAATTCAGCACCTTTTCTTGGATTGCAGGGTTGCTAGAGAGTGTTGGAACCAGATCACAAATCCGCTGGCAATCAATATAAACTTCACAAACCAGCACCCAGATCTTTACAAACTATGGGAGAAGAGCTATCCTTACTCAAAGAAAAATAAGGCCACAATAATTAGGATTTGGAAATGCCTCCCCTCAATTTTGTGTTGGCAGATCTGGTTAGCCAGAAACAAAAGTATATTTAAAGATCAAAACCCAAGAATAGGCAAAATCCTCTCAAAAACTTGGAGTTTAGTTTCTGAAATTATAAATTCTAAAGGAATGACAACAGTGGACCACAACTATCTTCAGCAAGAAGAGAGAGATTGGTATGGTAAAATAATCTTAGAAAACAAGGGGACAACAGGACCAAAGAAGGCATCCACAGCAAAGAACTAGAAATTAAGGATGAACGAAAAAGAATTTGAAGAGTGGAGGAAAAGACAAAAAAGCTTCAGTGTTTTTTTCGATGGGGCTTCAAAAAACAACCCAAGAAAATCAGGTGCAGGTGGAGTAATCATTGATCTGAATGGGAAAACGATTGTTTCATATGAATGGGGCCTAGGAGAATCCACAAACAACAAAGCAGAAGCCTATAGTCTATTCCTAGGCACAAGGATTTTAAAAAAACATGCAATCAAAGATCCTATAATAATAGGCGATTCTACAATCGTTATTGAAGCAATGGTAAAGGACAAAAATCCTAGCAATACTACCATCAATAGAATATATCAGAGGATCAGATCGAATATAAAAGGATTGGGAAATATCACTTTCAAACATGTTTTGAGAGATCAAAATCAAGAGGCTAACATCCTTGCCAACAAGACCACTGAAAGAGCAGCTGGAAGTGTTAAGGAAAACAATGAAACTTTTTGCCTCTCCATCCCGTGATCCCCAACTCTCAATGCTCTCCTTGATGAAAGAGAAAAGAAAAAATGGAAAAAGGCATGATAAAATTGGGGAAAAACATGAACAAAATATCCCAATCAGGAAGAGTACAACTCCAAATCAAAAAGAAGATATGTTCTCAAATGCACTCAAACACTATCTTCAGGAATCTGAGCATAGAATCCAATCAAAATTCAAAAATCTCCAAAACACACAAGTCAAGGTTCACATGCATCCTCATCTTCTGAGTAGAGTCGTCATATGTCTTTTCAATGTTAAGCTACAGGAAAGCAATGGTTTTAAAAATGGTATCCGAATGATCATTCGTAGCAACAGTACAAGCACCTCAGCAAGCATCAACAAGCTCAGCATTCTCAATACCAGCTTAAATATCGATGCTTTGTTCGATAAGAAGGCAGAAGTATCTAGTTCAATGCCTCATTCAAACATCGAAGCTTTATATCAGTCAGGTTCTTCCATTTTTGCTTATCTCCAGTTGCTCTGTTTTAATGACAGTTTTCTAGCTAATCCCAAAATCCGTCATTCGAAGCTCTCTCCATTCTCTCACTACCAGTGCTCTGTTACATCTAGTTCCCTGTGTATACTCCCGCATCCCAGTATTCTCAAGCTCTTCTCTCCTCCCCATTTCCTTCTTCAACGCTTCCAACATCTCGTCTGCTGTGTCATAGTAGAGACTTATCTTTCAGTTGCCCTCCACTCGTTCCATCAGCACCATCTTAGTTCTAGCACTATCGGACACTTAGCCCATGACAAAGACTTGGTTCGCATCCTAGGCATAAAACAAGTTCAGTGCACTTCTGGGTCTTCAGGAAAGCTGTTGGACAGTCCTCAAGCAATAGACAACATGAGTTTGAACTACCACGACAAGATCAGAGGAGCAAAGCGAAAGAACTTCAACAAGAGTGCCCACAAAAGGAGCAAAAAAGATACACACTACACAGTCACTCAAAGAATCACAATGGCTTGCAATCCAATAGAACGAGCTAAAAACAACGAAAGTTGCCGAACCTGCAAAGCTATTAGGTTTATCATCGGGAGGTTCAATCAAGCTCTTAAGGACCTCAGGGCAGAAATGAAAACTGAGAATGTGTACAAACAAAGAGATATAGACAAGTAGAAAGCTGAAATAGCAGAGCTTAAAGGCAAATGCAAGCACCTTGAGGAAGTGGTCGAATATATCAAATCACTCAACCAGAGCCAGCAAGGGGAAACTTCCACTAAACACTGGAAGAAGCGTCATCCTCAACAAGAGGAATTAGTCAATCAGTTCTAGTGAACTTGTTTAATTTTAATGCATTGCAAATATATCTTACTATTAGGACAGTTTGTAAGGCAATACGCCAAGTTAGTTATTGAAATCCACAAAATTTGGTGTCAAGTGTAGATATAGGGACTACGATTCCAATTTTTTCTCTACACTTGAATCATTTTCCTTCCGAATGTATTAGGAGCCCGATCCTCCTCTTTTTGCAATATAAACAATATCTGACACTGTTAAAAATAAAAAAACAATTCATCTTCACCTGAGCTGCAAAGATTAGGAGAGCATGAGTGGTACAAGGATATTATTTATTACTCGTTAAATCTTACATGTCCTAACCATTTAGTCGCTCATAAGAGAAGGGCTCTTAGATCAAAATCCACTAAGTATTGCCTCATGAAGGATGACCTTGGATGGAGAAATCCTGAGGGCATAGTACTTAGGTGCGTTGACGAAATTGAGTCCAAGAAGTTAGTTTCTGAGTTTCATTCGGGGTTTTGTGGTGGTCATTATGCTGTTAGAACCACTGCCCACAAAATTCTGAGAGTTGGTTATTATTGGCCTTCGATTTTTTCTAATGTGCATAAGTGTGTTAGAAGTTGTCAAGTCTGCCAACTGTTCACTAGGAAACAGAAGCTTGCTGCCCTGCTCTTACAACCTGTGGTTGTGGAGGCACCTTTTCAGCACTAGGGTCTGGACTTCATTAGGAAGTTTCATGAAAATTCTAGCAATGGCTACTCATGGATTTTGACTGCTATCGATTATTTCACTAAATGGTTTGAAGCCATCCCTGCTAAGAATGCCACTGAAAAGGTCATTATGGATTTCATTGAAAATAATACCATTACTAGATTTGGTGTCCCTGCTAAGATCACTACTGATAATGCCAAGGCTTTTAGTTCTTCAAAATTTTCATCTTTTTGTTTCAAGTATGGCATTGTCTTATATCATTCATCAAATTACTATCCTCAGGGTAATGGACTTGCTAAATCAAGTAATAGAAATCTCATAACCATTATCAAGAAGATAGTAGGAGATAATAAGCAATCTTGGGATAGCAAAATCAAGTATGCTTTATGGGCAGATAGGATTACTAAAAAGAAAGCTACTGGTAAAAGTCCCTTTGAATTAGTTTATGGCTTGGATGTAACTTTACCTGTGCACTTGAAATTGCCAGCTTATCAACTCCTTCAGCATTTTTCCACTAATAAAGATGTTGTTCAAAATAGAATTGATCAGATTGTGGAGTTGGATGAAACTCGTAGAACAACTTTTGATAATATATGTAAAAGTCAATCTAACATTAAGAAAAGCTTTGATAAATCCTCTCAATCTAGATCTTTGCAAGTTGGAGATATGGTACTCCTTTGGATCGCAAGAATGAAAAACCAGGAAAACATAAGAAACTTGATAGTTTGTGGCTGGGACCATACATTATCTGAGACATTGCTAGGCCAAATTCATTCCACTTTAGCAAATTGGATGGCGAACCACTTGACTTACCTACGAATGGCCAAATGCTCAAGCTATTCTTCAAAGATGACATTTGATGCCATGGGGCATCCTCTGTATTGTATTTCTAACACTACACCTTGTCATTTCAGCATTTCATTTCTGTTTTAAGATTAGATTTACTTTTCATGTTAATAGATAGTTAATAAATGAAGAGCTCATATTTTTCATGTGCTTAATGTTATATGATGATTTTGAATGGACGCTACTTATGTTATATTGTGTGTCGCGTGGACGTAGATTCTGGATTCTCACATTCCTATAGTGCAGCAACATGTCCCCAAGTAGAGCCAGATGTTGACCACTACGTGTCACCTACCCATAGCAGTACACCCCCTTTTTTCGCAAAAGGGATAGCACCTAATCGATGTGTCCATGTCGTCCAGCTATCATCATCAGCATGATTGTCATGTTATAATGTAAACCCATTCTGCATGTATATGATGTAAATAATCTTAGCAAATCTGTCATGTATGTAATTGCCTTGGTAAACCTACTTTTCTAGTGACAATCTACATTCCGGGAGGTTTTTTGTCTCACCGATCCATTTTCAGATGGTCGACAGAGTTTTCCTTCAACCTTACCCCAAAGCCGGAATGGATTTTGTCACTGGGATCTTAGGGGAGTCCTAGTATTCTAGATCGAGTCTATGTAAAAGTGATTTGGGAATAATCCTAACTATTTGGATAGGTTATTTTATTACAAATTGCTTGATCTGCTAGATTATATTTTGTGTCGCATAACTGAGTAGTCTGTGAAAGTCTTTCGCAAATGGGTTTTCCCCTTTGAGAGGTAAAAAATATAAAAATCATGATGTAAAGTGTCATGAGGGTTAGAAAAATAATTTATCCCCTCATAGGTTAATTAATTCAATTTTCTGGCCAAAATTAATTAAAATCCTAAGCCAGAAATTTGATTAATTCTAGGTCCTAGGTAAATTTAAATTCTCCAAAGGCAAAAATTCGTTGGTCTTTAAAAAATTAAAGTTTAAGAGATCCAAAGACTAAGGTAAATTAATTATTTTGTTAAATTTTAAGCCTTTGGTCCCTCGAATTAAGTCAAAGTCAAAATTTTGAGGAAATTAATTCAAAAATTTAATTTTTGAATTAACTAAAATGCATTTAATTGAAAATTTCGAATTTCCTCAATAATTTAAAATTTCGACAAATGAGATTAAAAAAAAAATTAACCCTCATCAACGGTCAAGATTGCTTTGACAAGGATCACTCAAACTAGCTGTTGGAGGATTTATCTTTAAATAGAAGGTCATTTGTCAGTCAAGATCATTCGATCTTTGAGTCGTGTGCTAAGTGAAAGCTCTCTTGTAATCTTTTTATGAGTAATAAAGAAAGACTTTGGGGTTAATTTCTGTTGGTGTTACTCTTCGTGGAAATGTTGTAAGATGTGTTATTTTCATGCATAGATTTCCTTTTAGCCATTGATGATAGCTTTTTGAAGAGTGATTTGAGCACAGGTATCTTGCTCAATCACTGGGGTTTAAATCGTAATTTAAATTTTGAATATAATAGCAGGTATCTCTATTAAATCTTAATTTTCTTATTGTTTTCTCACTCTACATTGATGGTTGAATTGAGTTGTGCAGGAAATTCTTGATTTTTAAATCATCAGGCATTCAGGGAAGTTTTCAGTTGGACTAGCCAACTCCCGATTCGTATTTTTTGAAAAGCCCAACTTTATTGGAACGCGGGCTTATCATAAGAAATTTTATTGTTGATGCATGAAGGGTTTTGGGCGAAGCACCTCTGTTTAAAATCAAAATTTCAAATTTTTCTATGATAAATTGATAAATCTGGTTTTAAAGAGCCTTAGATTATCAGATCTAGGAGCGGAGTTGGACTCGCACTCGTCAGATCTGATAGATCTGCTATTCCTATGCATAGATCTGTATTTTTTTTAATTTTTCTGACTTGGGTTTCTGGGATTTTCATTTTTTTTTTATATTCGGGTTGTGGGTGTTTGTGTTTTCAGGAACAGGTTGCAGATCTAAAGGTGAAGTTTGAAGCCATATCTAGGCCCTGGAGGGTAAGATCTGGCCTCAAAACTAGCTTCTGCAGGGGCATTATTTTTGCAGTCCAAGGGTTTGCAAATATTTTAAATCTGGAGAAAATTTTTGAGGGTTTTCATTCAAATAAATCTGAAGCATTGGATTCGACATTTTAATTAAAATTTTCAAAAAAAATTTAAGGGGTTTTTGGGCAATCTATTTGTTGCCTGGGTTTTCAATTTCTCTGTTGCCTGAGGTCGTTTTTTCTAGCAAAAATTTTCAATTTGTCTACATCTTGGGGTTTCTAGGAAACTTCAGATCCTTCCTCCTACGTGCATTTCTCCAAACCCTCGCTGCCAGAACATCGAAATCCGTCCAGCTCCTTCGCTTCACCCACCTCCTCCAGCTACACTTCCACGCCATCTGCAAGCACACAAGAAAGTATCTAAACTTTTTCCCTGCGTATTTCCCTGCTCTGTCGCACTACTCTCTCTGCATTTTTCTTCCCTTCTGCTCAGTGTTGCACGAAG